>CAUYPK010002164.1:0-11415 GCA_963574355.1 Loris lydekkerianus | reverse complement strand
AGCTTTGTATCATGAAATTCTCAGAATGGATTAAACAGTTAAATAGTTCAATGTTTAGAAAACACTTAGAGATCTAAAAATAGATCTGCCATTCAATTCTATAATTCCTCTACTAGGCATATACCCAGAAGACCAAAAATCACATCATAACAAAGATATTTGTACCAGAATATTTATTGAAACCCAATTCATAATTGCTGAGTCATAGAAAAAGCCCAAGTGCCCGTCAATCCACAAACGGATTAATAAATTGTGGTATATGTACACCATGGAATATTATGTAGCCTTAAAGAAAGATGAAGCCTTTACCTCTTTCATGTTTACATGGATGGAGCTGGAACATATTCTTCATAGTAAAGTATCTCAAGAATGGAAGAAAAAGTATCCAATGTACTCAGCCCTACTATGAAACTAATTTAGGGTTATACATGAAAGCTGTAACCCAGTTACAACCTAAGGATAGGAGGAAGGGGAAAGGGAGGGCAGGGAGGGAGGAGGTGGGCGGAGGGAGGGGGATTGGTGGGATTACACCTGTGTGCATCTTACAAGGGTATATGTGAAACTTAGTAAATGTGGAATGTAAATGTCTTAGCACAATAACTAAGAAAATGCCAGGAAGGCTATGTTAACCAGTGTGATGAAAATGTGTCAAACTGTTTATAAAAGCAGTGTATGGTGCTCCCTGATTGCATTAATGTACACAGCTATGATTTAATAAAAATAAATAAATAAATAAATAAATAAATAGTTCGGCTGCAGTTTTTAATCTGTTTAACTTTCTTGCTGAAATAAGCGTAAAGCTTATCATTTTAAATGTTTTTAATTGTACATCCCAGTGCATTTAGTACATTGACTACATTGTTGTATTATCACAGCTATCTGGTTATAGAACATTTTCATCACCCAAAAAAGCAACCCAAACCCATTAGCAGTGCTCATTTCTTTTCAGAGCTCCTGGAAATGATGGGTTTATTTTCTGTCTGTTTGACTCCCCTCTTCTTTACCTTTCATATACATGGAGGCTTACAACACCTGGCCTTTTTCATGGGAGGGGACCTGGCTGTTTTTCACTTGGCATGATGTATTTCAAAGTTAATCAATGCTACAGCATTTACCAGTTTATCATTTATTTCTATGCCTGAATAACATGTCAATTTATGGCTATTCCACATTTTCTTTATCCATTCATGAGGTGATGGACATTGAGTTGTTTCTTCTTTTTAGTTATAAATATTGATGCTGTGAACATGAATGTACATAGTTTGTGTCTGAACACGTTTTTAGTTCTTTTGGGTGTGATCATGAGTGTGATTGCTGGATCATGCGGTAATTGTGCTTATCTTCCGAAGGAATCTCTAACCTGTTTTCCGTAGTGGCTGCACTGTTTAACATTGCCACCAGCTAAACATGCAGGTTCCAACATCACATCCTCACCAATACATAATACTTTCTTTCACCTTGTCTTCAACTAGAGCCTCACTGCGGTTTCTCACTGTGGTTTCTCCCTGTAGTTGTTAATAAGGGAGGACTTATACCTGTCATTTTTCTACTTATTTTTGATGTCTTATATATTTTTTAATCCCTCCACTAGTCCCTTATTTTGTGTTAAGGAGAAATTTTCCATCATGTCTTTTTTATTTGTTTATTTTTTGTGTTTTTTAACTTTATTCAAATTAATATACGGGTACAATATTTGGGTTACATTGTTCTCACTTCCAGTGTAAAGTTTGTAGAAGAGCCCCTGTCCCTTTTGTTAGACCCCCTCACACGTGCACGTTAGGTGAGACGCCACCTCCGGCCCTCCCGCCTTCTGCCGTACGTCCTCCACTCTCCCCCCCGTTTCCCCCTACCCCAAACTCAACTATAACAGTGTTTTATTGTTCTTATGAACATGTAATTGTTTGTATATTGATTTCCTATGAGTATGGAGTCCATTGGATATTTATTTTTCCATTCTTGAGATATTTTACTGGTTGAGTAATCTCAGAGCTATCTTCGAGTTTGCTGATTATTTCTTCTGCTAGCTCAAATCTGCTCTTGTTCTGTAGTGAATTTTAAATTTCAAGTATTATACTTTCCAAATAAAGACTTGCTCTTTGGCAAGATTTCACTCTCATACTTCCTTCAGCTTTTTACGCATGGTTTAAATGAATGTACAATGATAATTACTTATCATAATAGAAATATAACAGGTAATTACAAACCCTTGTTTCTTCTTCATTTATGAGCCATACTTTTTCACTACTTGGATGTCTGACAGTTGTCTTCATTATATATTGAACCCTGGGTA
The DNA here is from genome assembly GCA_963574355.1 of Loris lydekkerianus. NCBI lineage: Eukaryota > Metazoa > Chordata > Mammalia > Primates > Lorisidae > Loris > Loris lydekkerianus. Next base: position 9,125 of record CAUYPK010002164.1, on the reverse strand, counting down.
TCAAAATAATAAAACATGGACATTTTGGAGATTAGATGGCGTCCTCCTTCCTGATGGTTGTTATTCACTCTCTCCTCCCTCACGTGTGTTATTGTTGCTGTGTGTTGCTGTCGGTGTGTTGTTACTGCTAACATGGTTTAGTGATTTTTCTGAACTAATTCTATAAATTCTGTATTCTTTGTCAGATGACTCTGATGAAATATCTGCTTGATTAGCTTACTGGTTAGCTAGTGATGACGTGGAGATTTTCTAAATATCTGGTCCTGTGGGTCTTCGAGTCTTTTCCCAGGGGCCACACGTGTATTTGGGGCCATCCTTGCTGCCTCTGCAGACACCTGCACACTTCACTCCCTGTTTATGCTGAGCTGCAAGGTCCATCGGCCTCGAGGGTTTTGTGTCTTCTCAGTCCTTTCCTCATTACACACATGACCCTGTTCAGGTACTTCTCTTATAAATTTCCAGGAAGGTTCGGATATTTTTCAAACCATTTATGAACTTTGAATCACCTCCTACTCTTCCTCTCAGTTTTATTCACAAGCTTTTCGTTCACTCCAGTTCTTACCATCTCCTGGGGTAGCCACTATGTTGGACAATCGCCTTTGATTTTTAAAACAAACACCTGAAATAAAGCTTGAGCAGGTCGAATCAAACCAGTCCTTGTGATGGGAATTTCTAGGCACTGGATAGCCGGTGTGAGTTGGTGAAAATTGTCTGAGAACGGGCTGTGGAGGTTTCTAAACTCACTCAGCCCTTCCAGGGGCTGTGGAAGGGGCTGGTTTTCTGCACTATCGTACTTAGGAAGCTGCTGGTGATTAAAAGGGACCAGGGCCAGTCAGCAACGCCACAAACCTCACTTTTCTTACCTAGCCATTTTTCTTTCCTGCCATTTTTCTTGAACATGCTTTACTTGGATTAATGCAAGGCTTTGATTCATTCATTTTTAGAGTTTTGAAATGTTGATTTTGACAATTTTTGGCAGGGTTGTCATTGCTCTTATGGAGAAATAGAGTTTTAATGTCCTTATTTTGCTGCTCAAAAAATGGCCCGTACTAGGATTTTTTTAAATAGTCTGTTTTCTTTGTTTGCATTCACAGCATTTTCTACTATTTTGGACATCTTAAATATATATCTTTGTCTGATATCAATAATTGGTATAATATGATATGATTTGGTGATTCTGTGATATTTCCTTTATTTAATTCTTTCCAGATATAATTTTTAATTTTTTAAGCCTTTGAAAATTGTGGAAGCTATTTTTGATTTAAGGTTGCATTTTCTGCTTAAGCTAACATCTTCTATTTATAAACAGAATTTTGTATATACGTTGTATATTACACACTGCTTTTAAAAAATATTCAGTCCTAAGAATGAAATAGTTTTTAATTGATCACCTTATTTTATTTTAACTACCTTTAGCTTTCTTCTACTATAGGATAATTGCTTAGTATTCTTGGCTCTAAGAATGTTTTGTTGTAACCATTCATGTGAAAAGCCACTAGGATGAATGTAAGGTTCTTGAATACCAGATAAATTAATTTTTATGAATTCAGCTGACAATTAATGATGTCATCTTTGTTTTTTTTAATCTCTAGAATTTGAAATATTTTGATAAGTAATTAAAATAATAGTAGCTGTCATTTATTGAGTACTTACTATCCACCAGCTCTTACAAAAAGTCATTTACTTATATTCTTATTCTTTAACATGTTTATGATTATAGTAATATATAAGGCTCATCTCCAAAGAAGCAAAAACAACATGGAGGTTGACAGAGATTACATGGAAGTTTAAGATATTCTCCTGATCCTATCTGACTTTAAAGCCTTGTGTTTCAATAAACATACCTTTTATTGCCCCTCCAATGATTAATGACTTGCACCTTCCAAAGGGAAAGGTTTGTAGTACAAAAGACTATTGATTTTTTGCTCTTTAGATTTAGTTTAGTTAAATCCATATTTACATGGTATCAGGGCATGGTATAAAGAGTTATGAAGAGGGAAAAAAAGCAAACCTCTAGTTCAACCTCATGTCAGCAGCTAACCATAGGAGTGAAGTGGTGAACAATGAAATATCTGAATCAAAGTGCAATTTTAGTTAGTTCAGAGAAATAAGTTCCTCTTTAATATATATCAGTGCAAGTTAGTGCATTCTTTGTTCAAATTATCTAGAATTGCCACATTTTCAAGAAGTTTAAAAGTACATGTTTTTTTCTTTTCTTTTTATCCAAAGAATTATATACTGGGTAGAATTTATAAAGGAATCAGCAGGCGTTAGTGGGGACTTTGCTGATTAATTTTGGATAAGCTGCAATAATCTTACTGGCTACTTAAGGGTTAGACTTAAGATTAAGTCTATTAAGATTCCCAAGTCTGCTGGGGCTCCACAACTCACAGGAGTGTTTATATGCATCAGTCTTTGTGTTTTTCTCTATCTGTATATAGTAGTATTATGAAATTCAGTTATTACAGCATTCAGAAATTTTCACTTAACTCATATAAATATGCCATTTTGTACTTAAAATCAGTAAGTGTTTTTATATGAAAATGATCTCAGCATTACATTTAAAGCACAGACTTTAAAGGTCTTCCTGAGGCTTCCAAAAATGGTCAATCTCATCTAGTCTCAATCTTTATACATTTTTATAGCATATGTTGTTTGAATCACAAACATAAATCATGTTATCATGTTTCCTCCAGACTGCTACTGTCAAGAAAGAGAGAAAAGCTGGTTAAACATGAACTAGCTAGTTGTATAATCTATAGGGTGTTTTTAAACTTCATCAGTATCATTCATGGTATTGAATTAATAATATTCTGATATTTGATTATGCTACTTGCATTTGAATAAGAGTTTATACTTTTTAAATACATGTCAATACTAACCCCTTAAACGTAGGGCATATATGAGACAGGTCCAGCCATACCCATCTCCAAGACCAAGAAAATAAAGAGCTCAGACCTAGGTGCTAAAAATGCAACGGGTATCCATCTCAGTACTGAGGCCTAGGACACATATTCTCTTCTCCACTAGTCTTACACAAGAATATAACATAAATACAAATGTGTGTTCACAAATCCACATAAGTACTTTAAAATTTTACACATAATAGAAATACATACTGATCTATAAGATTTATACCATGAGCATTTATGTTTAATATTATTATTTAATAGACCATATATTTCAATCTATATTTCTGTTCAGAACAGACAGAAATATCTTGTCCAGGATTACTATGTGAGACTATGGAAGGAATCATTGAATGCTAGGACAGATGCAGGTGTGTTTGTCATTAAATCTGTATAGTGCTTTAAAAAGCTGTAGCATTCCAGATTGAAGCTTTGTAATCAAATCTATCTTTGTAATCCAAGTCTAAATCTACATTGGGATGCAGGTCATGTAGGTTTAAAAGGGCCAAGTTTGGATTTTCAAATAGGTTCTGCTCTGCTCAAAAGGAAATGTCACAGGACAACTGAGTCTTTGTAATGTTGTGTTCTTTCGCTTGGAAGAATGTTGTTAGCCCTGCAGGCCTGCTTACGGTGACACCGACAGGCAAACAATTCTGTTGCCCACATCTTGGTACCAAAGACTTTTTTGTTATCTTTTCCGAACGTGTGCATGATGAGAAATCACCAGGTTGATTGCTGTGTGTCCTGTTAAAAATGGTATAAGCTGTGCCCCCTTGAACAGCCTTATCAGTGTGCCATGCCATACTAAAAATAAATTCATAAAACTAATTATGTATGCACTCCCTTAGAAAGGAGAGGTATTGAGTATGTCAACCTATAACCCTTATACATGCACACAAGCACTACTTTTAGACTTGAGCTTCAGTGCAAATTGTTTCTGTGGAGAAAAGGTACAGGTTCAATGCCATCTTCACTGCAAAATGGTGCAGTGAGAATCATCGAATATCTGGAGCATCTGATTATCCTTATTTTAAAACTATTTTCAAAACTTTTTTGACTGTTCTGCTTGATTTTATAAATAGTTCTTCCTACTGAAAAGAAGGCAAACACAGCACTGACTTCACACGTTCAAGTTCCCAAGACATTTTCTGAGTGTTTAAAATCGACATCCTCATGGCAGTGCTGGCCACAGGCAGATGTTAATGAACTGTGATAACAGCCTTCAGGACTGAGCATAAACACCTGTGGACATTCAAAGCCAGGAGGCACTGTTGTCCAGGGGACCCCCACGTCACCCCGTCTCTCCTGGGACTTGCTCCCTAGTACTGTTGTCCCCACTTCCTAAAGAAGCATCAGCAAACCACCTATACAGGTGATATGAGACTTTATTCATTGTTTAAAACAGATGAAACAGAATAATTGACGGTAAAAGTTAGCATTCTAATGCTTTACCGTAAAAATGTTTTTGTTTTTATCAAAACACAAAACTTGAGCTGTCACAACCGCATAAATGATCATGGGAGACACAGATTGACTGTACACACTGCAAGAGGTGAGGCCAACCGTCTGTGCAGGACAGCCCCGAGCACTTCTCACAGAGTCCTTTTATTGAGAAGATACATAAGGGGTGGAAAGATCACTAAGCAAAGACCTGCAGGGGCTGTGTGCTCAGGGAAATGACCTCATAGGTGCGAATAGAGTATGTACTCAAGGAAACGATCTTCAAGGATGGTAAGAAAATGATCTCCAAAATACTAAATACAATTCTGCTCCACGAATCCTTTAAGGAACTGCCATAAAATGCTTAATGTTTAACATCAGACTTACCACTACAGGACTGATCTTGGCTCCTCTGGGATTACTGAGTTACTGGGTGGCTTGCCTTCCAAGTCACAAGAGATTTCCAGGGTTGCCAGGAGGATGTCTTGTTCTCAGTAATTCCTCAGATGAGTTACGATATTGGTGACTGTTGCAGTAAGTCTGATGTTTAATCCTCTATATTGAGCCTTATTTTTGTTAAGAGTGAATGAAAATTTTTATCATTGAATTGCAACTTTTAAGGCAATAAGTATGTATCATCAAAGTTCTTTTGAGAGTAGGGCTTAGAAAAAACAAAAATAAGTAACACTAGAAATAAACTAGACCGTACATCAGGTGAAAGGGCAGAAGCAAACTGGGCAAACACCTTACAAAATCCGTGCGCAGAAAGGATAGGGCAACTCTGGGCAGGTTAAAGTAGGGCCTTACCTCTTACACGTTATAGTCTAAGCCCAGATTCTGGCTCATTACTTTCTATATTTCCATTTGAGGGGGGAAATAAAATTATAAATAAGAAATTAGTCCTGAAAAGTAAGAGCAGTGTCCCTTGTGTGCAGAGTCAAGGCCGTGCCCAGAGACTGTGGGCAGGAAGCTGCAGGAGGCCCCGGTGACCTTCAGCGCTTTGCACTGTGGGCTGTGTGGGAGGCGATGGAGGCAGCAGATGGGGCAGGACACCTGTGGAGCGGCTCTGTCTTAGCGCTAAAAATCTCTGCAACTGCAGCGCCCTGCTGAGAAGGGTCAGCAGTGTCCTCCTGGTAGCCCGGGAAGGACCTAACTCGTGGTCACCGAGGTCTCCAAGGTGGCCCCTTGCCAGCCACTCAGGGAACCCAGTACCAGGGGGACAATGTTTCTGTGAGTGTCAATCCGGTAATTCACATCACCAGATATGTAAATAGTGGCTTTTTCCTAGTCATGATTATCATGAAGTCATTGAATTACTATGAACACAGTCAGTCAACCTGCTTGCCATCAGCTTTGCTCAACTTTTATTTACCTCTTGGTGTGAAATTATGGGATTAACAATCAACAAGGAAATTGCTATACAAGGGTGATATTAATTGCGAGGGCTAATATTACCTTATACGAGAGTCTGGGTGGCTTAAACAACAGGAATTTATTTTCTCACAGTTCTGGAGGCTGCACCCCTATGACTCGAGGCCCCTCTTGGTTTGTGAAGCGCTGCCCCCCACTCCTCCTCCCACGGTCTCTGGGGCTCTGTGTGTGGCTATAGCTCCTGTTTTCATAAGGACCCCAATCAGATGGGTTGGAACATACCTAAGAGCTTCATTATAACTTCATTATCGCTTTAAAAACCACGTCTCCAAACTGGGGGTTCCTGTTTCAAGATATGAATTTTGAGGAGACAGAATTCGGCCCATATCAACAAATGTTAGACAAATACAAATGATCAATAACCGGAAGAGTGATTTTAATCTCTAAAAACATGTTTAATCATGTTTAATTTCTAAAACATGATTGTGTTATTTCATTAGAATTAAAGATCCAGATAATTTCTGTTATGCAAAAATAATTCCGCAGATAGGAAATGAAGTATTTAAATTAGTTCATCAAGTCAGTTTGCTCTGACTTTTTAAAGACAGGTTCACAGAAAAATTGAGAGGAAGGTCCAGAAATAAGAAGAGATTCCATCCAGAAAATAATACATCAGAACAAAACAACAGACTAATTCTACCTTTTTCAAAATTACTCAACACTAACTCCCCCTTCCGAAATTCCCTAAGTGAATCTGGGTTCATATAAAAAAAAAAAAAAGCACAAAATCATTTGCAAATTTGCTTCATATTATTTTCTTTTTTTTTTTTTTAATTTTTATTTTATTTTATTTTTTTTCTTTTTATTTATGCACCATAGATGTGGCCCAACCCATCACCCTCCCTCCACCCAAACCTCCCCCCTCCCTTCCCCTTCCTTGGTCCTTTCCCCATAGTCTTGGTTTTCTTATAAACTTTAAATTATTTTTAAGGGTAATGAGCCTTTCAAGTGTAAAAGGTTTTTGTTACTATGGCTAAATAAAAAATTAATATAGGAAAGTGAATAGATTTTCTGTAACTGGAAAGATTAGATAGAAATTAAAAGAGAAAAATAAAATGTCATCAAAGATGGAAAAAATATAAAGAAGTTCAACAGGAAATGTGAAAAGCCTCTGGAGATAAATGCTTACAGGCATAAGAAACGTAATTAAAAATTATACTAATAATATAATTTTTCATTTAAATTATTGATGTAAAACACTTTAAATATAAAATTCGGAAATATTTTAGGGAAAACTCTAAATAACGAATATAAATTCTTTCTTAAACATCAAGGAATGAGAAATACAAAATGGTTAAAGACAGAATTGGGATTTGGAATCTTGGTAAGTGCTCACTCAAACAACTGTATCTATCACAATGACGGAACATGTGTCTATGAAATTATACTCAGAAAATTTATGGAAAAAGGTCTCTTAAGATCCAGCTATTGTTGCCGTTATCAGCACCATTGAATCTCTTAAGTCTTTAATTTTAACTGGTTGTTCTCTTGGTCATGCTATTCTGATAATACAAGATTGTGTGACAGCTCTTTGTCTCTAAAATTATACGTAATTGTGTAATTCCTTTTCATTCCTTTCCTGTTCTCCCTATATGCATGAAGGTATAAAAACCACTCCTTTGTTGGAGTTTTAATACAAACAAGAAGTTTGAAGCTCTTTGTTTTATTTAATTTGCAGTCTTTTGTCTTTTTAAAAATATTGACAACTAAATTTCTTTTCTCTCTTCCTTTTTTGACATTGCTTCTCTTTGCTGGGGAATCTCTTCCCTTCTGAATAATGTTAATAGTAACTGCTTTAATTCTATGACAGTGATACAGAAAGGCCCTGTCACAGCCCTCATTTTAAAGATGACAGTGCTTGCTGGTGAGTTTTTATGCAGTTGTCTGTGCTGCAGAACCAAACAAGAGTGACCCTTATATGTGTCCCCAGCATGACATCTTATGTTATGATGCATTTATTTTTCATTCAAAAGACATTTATTGAATGTCTACTGTGTCCCTTCCTGGAATTAAAATTCAAGCTAAGGTTCTCTGAACTAATATTGTGGCAAAGAATGACGCCATCTTTCCAAAGGTACAAGGCAAGTGAGGGTGACTCCAACTTCGTCATGTAGGTGGAATTCCAATGGGTATTGAGGAAAGAAAATTAAAGACTTGCACAGTTTGAATGTTGTAATTACGAGATGGAAGGGATTTTGCATGAAGGGTGGATGATCCCTGAAGTGTTCTTTTTGTACGGCACTGAAGCTCTGAGGTTGCTGCAGACCTAACTCCATCTTTAGTTTCTCTTTCTCTGACACACACACAGGTTTTCTACTGTAATAATAATTTCTTTTCTTCTTTTTTTAGACAGAGTTTCACATTGTCACCCAGTGCTGTGGCATCATAGCTCACAGCAACCTCAAATCCTTGTGCTCATGCAATCTTCTTGCTTTGGCCTCTCACGTAGCTGGGACTACAGGCACCCACCACCACCCACAATGCCCAGCTTGTTGTTTTTTGCCTATTTTTAGTAGGTCCTCACTCTTGGTCAGGCTGGTCAAATCCTGAGCTCAAGCAATCCACAGCCCTCAGCCTATTCAATAGTTTCTCTTCTTAGCTGAGAACCCGGGTGGATACAGCGTATGTTTTGGATGGTGAAAGATGGATAGAAGGTAGCTCTGACCATAAGATTCAAAATTTTCACCAGCTTCTTGAGGAGGCAAAAATGTGTTTAGCTCAGAATTCAAGAGATGACTTTGTCTTCTGAGTAAGGAGTTATTTCTGTGGTGTTGCTGCATGACCTTACACATGTATCTTTAAACAGATGGGAGAGTAATAACGTAGCATTAGTTGAAGATGCAGGAAATAATTTATACAAGTCTGTATCTTAATCAGTCATCTCTTAAGAAGATCGATCTTGGCTGTATCTATTCCTTGTTGGTTAACTTCAAGTATTTTGTATTTTATTAAAGAATTTCAATTGTTCCATTTTTCTTTTCCAGCATAATTCCTATTTGGTTAATTTCTTATTTATGAATGTGTTTTTGTAAATACATCACTTCTCAATAGACATAAATCTATAATTCTAATAGTTTTTTGGTCTATTCTTTTTTATTTTCTAAATAACAATTTTAACATAGGCAGACAATGATAACATCACCTTTTATCATCCGATGTTTATACTTAACCTTTTTCTCAGCCGACTACGTTGGTGGGATTTTATTTATTTTTTATTTTTTATTTTTTTTATTAAATCATAGCTGTGTACATTGATATGATCATGGGGCATCATATACTAGCTTCATAAACCATTTGACACATTTTCATCCCAATATTCAACATAGCCTTCCTGGCATTTTCCCA
>CAUYPK010002163.1:0-34382 GCA_963574355.1 Loris lydekkerianus | reverse complement strand
CATATGAAAAAATGCTCATCATCTTTAATCATCAGAAAAATGCAAATCAAAACTACTTTGAGATATCATCTAACTCCAGTAAGATTAGCCCATATCACAAAATCCCAAGACCAGAGATGTTGGCGTGGATGTGGAGAAAAGGAAACACTTCTACACTGCTGGTGGGATGCAATACATTCCTTTTGGAAAGATGTTTGGAGAACACTTAGAGGTCTAAAAATAGATCTGCCATTCAATCCTATAATACCTCTACTAGGTAGAAGGAATACCCAGAAGACCAAAAATCACATTATAACAAAGATATTTGTACCAGAATGTTTATTGCAGCCCAATTCACAATTGCTAAGTCATGGAAAAAGTCCAAGTGCCCATCGATCCACGAATGGACTAATAAATTGTGGTATATGTACGCAATGGAATATTATGCAGCCTTAAAGGAAGATGGAGACTTTACCTCTTTCATGTTTACATGGATGGAGCTGGAACATATTCTTCTTACCAAAGTATCTCAAGAATGGAAGAAAATGTATCCAATGTACTCAGTCCTACTATGAAACTAATTTATGGCTTTCACATGAAAGCTATAACCCAGTTATAACATAAGAATAGGGGTAAGGGGGAAAGGGAGAGGAGGGAGGGGGGAGGATGGGCAGAGGGAGGGTTATTGGTGGGATTACATCTGCGGTGCATCTTACAAGGGTACATGTGAAACTTAGTAAATGTAGAAGTAAATGTCTTAGCACAATAACTAAGAAAATGCCAGGAAGGCTATGTTAACCAGTGTGATGAAAATGTGTCAAATGGTCTATAAAACTAGTGTATGGTGCCCCACGATTGCATTAACATACACAGCTATGATTTAAAAATAATAATAAAAAAAGAAAGATCACTTCTCGGCCTTTTGGCTAAGATCAAGTGTAAAAAAAAAGAAAGAAAAAAAAAATTAGCCAGTTGTTGTTTCAGGTGCCTGTAGTCCCAGCTACTTGGGAGGCTGAGGCAAAGGGATCACTTGAGCCCAAGAGTTTGATGTTGCTGTGAACTATGATGCTAGGGCACCCTACCCAGGGTGACAAAGTGAGACTCTGTCTCAAAAAATAAATAGATAAAGTACTTAAATTCATAAAGACAGAAAGTAGAATGGTGGTTACCAGGTGCTGAGAGGAGATGGAATAGGAAGCAGTTGTTTAATGGGTAAAGAGTTTTAGGTTTGCAAGTTGAAAAAATTCTAGAGGTCTGTTTCACAATAATATGAATATACTTAGCACTACTGAATTGTACTTATAAATGGTTAAGAAGTTAAAATTTATGTTATGTGTTTTTTACCCTGATAAAAAAGGAAAGTGGTTCAGGTGCCACCTGGTTCTCTTAGGACATTCACTCTTGGAACTGCGTAGCTATGCTGTGAGGAAGCCCTGAGTAGCCCTTGCAGAGAAGCCACATGGAGAGGCCCCATGTGTGGGTTCCAGCTGACTGTCCAGCTAAGGTCCCAGCCACCAAACATTTGAGTGAAGGCATCAGAAAGTCATCCCCCTGATCTCTGTGGCTCCCCACCTGGGGTCCCAGCCATGGAGGGACAGAGGAGTCAATCCCCTTGTGCCAGTCTCGGCACCGGACCCACAGCCTCCCTGAGCACGATGACAGGACTGTTACACACAGCTAAGTTTTGTAGTGGTTTGTTTCCGCCAATGATAGCTACAACAGGTGTCTTGGAAATCGTGTCTCCCAGGTGCCTCTCTCATACTTCTATAAAAGGTTTTCTGAGAGGGAATTTCAAGGGTAGCAGCAAGCAGGTAATGGAGGACAGAGCCTTGTTCTCTCTGCTCACTTACAGTCACAGCAAAGTCACTTCACACAGATGCTGTGCTGTGTCCCTGCCTTGCTTTCACCAGGCAGACTGCTATCTGGAACTGAGAGTGGCCGTGTAGTTGCTGACTGGCTTGCTTTTTCCTGTCAACATTAATTTCATCTCAGGGTGCCTGGAGTTGCCTGGGCCAGAAGGACATCAGGGGCACACCTCCTCATGTTGCTACAGTCCTGAGCATGTCTGGCTGGGTCTTAGCATTTCTTCTCAGCCCACTTTCCAAGAGTGGGGCGCTCTGCCAGGTTTCCTTGTGTGGAGGGAGCTGGCACAGAAGAAGCTGTGGATGGAAGTTACACAGCAGACATCTACATCTCCAAAAGCATAGGCACTGAGCCTGGTGCCTGTCACTCCCTTGTTCCTTCCAGATGCTTCTGGGCTCCTCCACCCTGCCAGACTGAGCAAGGCACCTAGCACAGCACTCAAGACAAGCACATTAACCAAGATGAACAAGAGAGTGTCCTAGTGCTGAGTGTCTGTGGCAGTGTCTGTCTTTTCTTTTCCTGTACACTTTTAAAATTGGTTATTGCCAGTATTTAAAAAAAATCTTGCCTGAAATCTTATTTTTCTAATGAGTTTTTAATTGACTCTTTCAAATTTTCCAGATAGCCAACTATATCATGAATAACTAATGGGATTTTAATCTTTTGATGCTTTTTAATCTTTACAATGCTCACTTTTTCTTGTTACATTTGATGGGCTGGGACCTCCTGAATAAAGGTGAGTGACAGCGTCAGTTGTTGGCATGTTCTTGGCTCAGTGGAAATATGGTGAATGCTTTACTGTTAAATTGGACATTTGAGATTGGTTTTTGATAAAAACTACAGGTTAAGGGAATTTCTGCCTATTGCTAATGATTGACAATGAGTTTCCTAATGAACTTTATTCATCAATAGATGTTTAACTTCTCTTCAATAGACAGTCTTTAAGGAGTGACCAAAACTCTCAGTTGGTGACTGAATCATGATTTGCCCATGAACAAAGTTCCCCATGAGACTAGTCTGTGTCTGGCAAGTTTGAGGTCCTGTAAAGGGCATCACCTCTCCTTCTCCATGTGAAATCCTACCATATAGCTCTTAAAGTAGGTCTCTCTCCCTCTTTTTTTTTTTTTTTTTAAGATAGAGTTTCACTAGAGTGCTATGACGTCATCATAGCTCACAGCAACCTCAAATTCCTGTGCTCAAGTGATCCTCCTGCCTCAGCCTCCCAAATATCTGGGCCTACAGGTTCCCACCACAATATCCAGCTAGTTTTTCTATTTTTAGGAGAGCCAAAGTCTTGCTCTTGCTCAGGGTGGTCCTGAACTCCTGAGCTCCACTAATCCACCTGCCCTGGCCTCCCAGAATGCTGGGATTACAGGTTTGAGCCAGTGCACTGATCCAAAGTCAGTTTCTATATTAGGAAAAGAGTCAAGCTGGATTCGATTTCTGGCTATGGCCTGTAAACTGTAGGGTAAAAAATATTTAAACCTTGAAATAGTTACTTGGTGGTGAGATCATGGGTGCTTTTTATTTTTATTTTATTTATTTATTTATTTTTTGCAGTTTTTGGCCAGGGCTGGATTTGAACCCACCACCTCTGGCATATGGGCCCAGTGCCCTACCCTTTTGAGCCACAGGCATTACTTAATGTTCTACAGCTTCTTTCAAAAGGGATGTGAGTGCACACACGTGTGTGTGTGTGTGTGTATGTTGTGTGGCATGTTTTAACCACAAAGGATGAGATACAGCATTCTGTGTTCAGTCTGTAGAAATTTGACAAAACCGGATCTATTAATAATAATCTGAGCCTGGAGGGCTGCCCAGGGGTGACCTTCTGTGGCCTGGAGGTCCTGTCTGTCCATGCTGTTTGTGGGGCCAACCAAGTGGTCCTTAACAGGGGAGAGAAGCCCTGGGCACAGGGCTACCACAGAGCTGGACTGAACTGACCTGAAAACTGATCACCCCTGATTTCCCAAAGCTCCTGGCAGTTTAGCAGCCACCAGCAAGCAGCAGAAAATGCAGCCTCTCTCCCTCCTCGCTGACACTTCCTAGGATTCATGACCGAGGCCAAGCATAGGGCCACAGGAGGTTCATTCTGAAACCTCTGTTGAGAAATGTTTGCTGTGACCCTCCACTCTCATCACCAGGTCTTGGCCAAACGATCATAGAACCTGAAGCCGGACAGAGTTCAAATCTCAGCTGCATCTTGTACTAGCTGTGTAATCTGGGTACATATGGGACGTCTGTGTCCTCATGAGCAAATGTGGGATGACAGTAACCACACCTGCTCAGGAGGCTGCTTTGGTGGACACTGCCTGAATTAATCCAGAGGCGCTTAGCACTGTGCCTGGCACACAGTAAGTGCTCAATAAACATTAGAATGGTGATGTGATTATGATTGTGATGATGGTGGTAGCTCTTAGGCCACAGAGTAAGGCGTCCACGCCTGATTTCTGCAATGATGCATGGTCCTATAGCCCCCACAGGGGGATTACAACTTTGAATGGTGCCACATGTCTCAATATGACATGACCATTTTTACACTTGTGGGTGAGACACTGATAGAAGAGCAACCCACAAGCCCTCTCATCTCTCTGGATCAAGATGGCTCTTCCCCAAATATCTATGGCCAAAGCTCCACCTCCCAGTGCACCCAGTGACTCACCCAGTGAGTTAGCACCTTGACTCTCAGGAGACCTCAATCCTGCTTCAGAGGCAGTGAATTTTACAAGTATGGTCTGTCTTCAGCAAGGGGGCAGGCTGCATACCCACCTTGCCCTGGTCTATCACCTTGTCTCCCAGTCCTCACAGCAACGAGGAGGGTGGGATCACTGCCTTGGTTCAGAGGGCTAGGCAATGGTGACCAGCGGCTTTGCTTGGCACAGTCCTAGAGTCTGACATGAGCTCACCTTTCTGTCCTCAGTGTCCACTTCCAGCATCGTTGATGACTCTGAATTCTACAGACAAGGGAGGAGAGGTGTGTCACTGCCAGGGGTTAAAAGGGCCTTGAGCCTTGAGCCTCCATGACTCCTGTCGAGGACAGGCTTTCCTAGGGGTTGGGAGACAGTTCAGCTGGTGGAGCACCCGGGGCCTCTAGAGGGGATGAAGAGTGAAGGGAAGAAAGTCTAGACAAAGTGGCAGCAGCAAAGCCCCCTCTTAGGAGCAGAGTATTCCCACCCCTTTGCCACCCTCATGTCATCATGGGACCAGTAGGGCTGGTGCTGGTCAACTGTTTGTTCTGTCTCTGTTTGTTCCACACATCTGTCCCTCCCACATGAGCCCTAGGGATGGATGTGCAGGCTGGGAAGCCCCTGGAAGTGACAGAGTCAATTTTGCATTGGGAGAGTCTCAGTTCCTGTTTGATCCCTCAACCCCTGAGAACAGCTCTGCCCTACTGGCCTGCGGCCTAATGAAACAGCAGGATCACAGAACTATGGCCAGTTGACCTCCCTCTCTCTACAAAACATCTTCATGGTATAAATCCAATATGTTCTTCCTAATAAAGTAGCTTTTTAAAAAATAGGCCTTAACCTAAATACATTTTAATAAGCTGCACACTGGACTTGGCCTGCCAGGTTTCCATTTGTTGTTCAAAGCTTCCTTTGAATGCAACAGTCAAGGTACCCTTGAAGATGGAACACACAAGGTTGTATTAGCCAGACTGACAGCCGATTTCCTGGAGTCCTCTCATGAGGGTCATAATGCTGAGAACGAGGTGGAGACAAGCCAAAGAAGAAATGTCAAGAGCGTTTTAACTAAAATGGAAGCACTGTGCAGGTGCTCTCCACGCCCTCCTCCTCCTGCTGTGTGATTGGCCTTACCGAGCACTTGATCTGGGCAGTATCCAGCCTGGGCTGTGGCCAGCTGTGGCCACACAGAGTCTAGACTTGAGTGTGGGCAGGGCTGGGACTTCTACTGTGGCAACAGCTGTTCAAAGCCAGGTTCCAGAGCAGAGAGTGACAGGGAGCTGCTTTTGAGGGGCAGGCTGCTGGGGAGAGCCCAGAGAAAGGCTTGGCAGGCCAGGCACAAAGGGACAGAGTGGCAGAGCACAGCTGAGCTCCCAAGGTGACAGAAGAGCCTGCTGACTGAGGTACCACCCATACCCCATTCTGAGGACCACATCTGAGTCTCTCTCAGCATGTGCCCCCTTAGCCCACACTGGATTTTCAACACTCTGTTCCTACTATTTGACACCCCCAGTTTAGTGGCAGTTATTTGACTATTGAGAACTAATAATTCTTCCTATTAACTGGTCAGTGTCCTGGGCTACAAAATTTCTCACATTCCTACATAGGGGTTCCAGCTACTTCAGGTACTGCTGTACACACCAGGTATTAGGGACCCCAGCTACTCCAGGTACTGCTGCACACACCTGCTCCAGGTACTGAGGGACCCCAGCTACTCCAGGTTCTGCTGCTCTCCCATGCCCCAGGTAATCAGGGACCCCAGCTACTCCAGGTACTGCTGCACACACTGCTCCAGGTATTAGGGACCCAAGCTACTCCAGGTACTGCTACACACACCTGCTCCAGGTATTAGGGACCCCAGCTACTCCAGGTAATGCTGCACACACCTGCACCAGGTATTAGGGACCCAAGCTACTCCAGGTACTGCTGCACACGCTGCTCCAGGTATTAGGGACCCCAACTACTCCAGGTACTGGTGCACACACCTGCTCCAGGTATTAGGGACCCCAGCTACTCCAGGTACTGCTGCACACACATACTCCAGGTACTGAGGGACCCCAGCTACTCCAGGTAATGCTGCACATACTTACACCAGGTATTAGGGACCCCAACTACTCCAGGTACTGGTGCACACACCTGCTCCAGGTATTAGGGACCCAAGCTACTCCAGGTAATGCTGCACACACCTGCACCATGTACTGAGGGACCCCAGCTACTCCAGGTAATGCTGCACACACCTGCAACAGGTATTAGGGACCCAAGCTACTCCAGGTACTGCTGCACACACATGCTCCAGGTACTGAGGGACCCCAGCTTCTCCAGGTAATGCTCCACACCTGCTCCAGGTATTAAGGACCAAAGCTACTCCAGGTACTGTTGCACACACCTGCACCAGGTATCAGGGACCCCAGCTACTCCAGGTAATGCTGCACACACCTGCACCATGTACTGAGGGACCCCAGCTACTCCAGGTAATGCTGCACACACCTGCAACAGGTATTAGGGACCCAAGCTACTCCAGGTAATGCTGCACACACCTGCTCCAGGTATTAGGGACCCCAGCTACTCCAGGTAATGCTGCACACACCTGCACCAGGTATTAGGGACCCAAGCTACTCCAGGTACTGCTGCACACACCTGCACCAGGTACTGAGGGACCCAAGATACTCCAGGTAATGCTGCATACACCTGCTCCATATACTTAGGGACCCCAGCTGTTCCAGGTACTGCTGCACACACATGCTCCAGGTACTGAGGGACCCCAGCTACTCCAGGTACTGCTGCACACACCTGCACCAGGTATTAGGGACCCGAGCTACTCCAGGTACTGCTGCACACACCTGCCCCAGGGACTGAGGGACCCCAGGTACTCCAGGTACTGCTGCACACACCTGCTTTAGGTACTTAGGACTCCAGGTGCTCTAGCCATTTCTCCAGGTCCTTGGGTAATGCCAAATACATTAATCAAATTCTTAACCAATCTCTTTATCTGCTGCTGCCATCAGCACATATCCATCTCTACATCCACGTGCCTGACATTGTTCTAGATACCTGGGATGTGACAGTGACAGGAGGATTCATTCCCTGTGCTCATGGAGCTGATGCTCCTTTTGTAAAAGAGAAAGGAAAATAAGTGAACTGGCTCGGCGCCCTTAGCACATTGGTTATGGCGCTGGCCACATACACTGAGGCTGGAGGGTTCAAAACCAGCCTGGGCCACCTAAAACAACTATGACAACTGCAACAAAAAATAGCTGGGCGTTGTGGCAGGCACCTGTGGTCCAAGCTGCTTGGGAAGCTGAGGCAAGAGAATTGCTTAAGCCCAAGAGTTTGAGGTTGCTGTGAGCTGTGACACCACAGCACTCTACTGTGGCGACATAATGAGACTGTCTCAAAAAAAAAAAAAAGAAAGAAAGAAAGAAAAGAAAAAGAAAAAAAAGGAAAAAAGAAAGAAGGAAGGAAAGAAAAATAAGCAAACAAATGCAGAAAGTAATTTCCTAAGAGTAAGAGCTCAGAAGTGCTCTGCTAGGGTAGAGAATCACCATAATGATTAACTAGACACTTTTTTTCCCGAGGAGGTGACATTTCAGCTGCAAAGCAAATGTTGAGAAGACACATTCAAGGAAAGGAAGGCAGGTGAAGGGGCCCATGAGTAGTGGGAGTTAGGTGAGGGAAGAGCCCCTGAGCTCTCGTGTAAAAGGTCATTGTCGACGGGACACAACTGTAAGGTAGAGTGTTGAATGCACAGTGCCAGGTGAGGCTGTTGGATTACTTTACCATTCATAAAGGACTTCTACAAACATTACCTCATTTCTGTTTTGCTCCTCAAAATAGCCCTGTGGGGTAGGGAGGTCAAAGAAATGAGATTTAGGAATGGCTGTGGTTCATATTATCAATAAATAAAATGCACCCTCATAGACTTTTCTGTGTTTTTAAAACAAGGACAGGTCTTTCTGAAGATTTACTTCACTTTTAAAAATTGCATGAAATTTCTGTAATTGGAACAGTTGTAACTGAACAAAACAATACTTGTTATTGTCTGTTCCCCCACTCCCCTTGCATTGGTCCAAATGTCAAGATTTATGTGAAATTGGATTAAAGAGGCTGCGGTAGCGCACACCACTTGGTGGGAGAAAGCAGCCAATGAAAACAGCCTTCCAGGCCCCATCAGCCTGACCCAGTTAGATAAAATGGGGGCAATCACAAAACCAAACAGGCAACAGGGGTAGGTAGCGGTTCCTGGAACCTGGGGAGGCTGCACTAACCAAGGAAAAGCTGAAAAGATAATTATCAGTGGGATAGATGCCCCATCACTGCAGCCCAACCTAGCTTTGTTCTCAGGCCTAGTTCCAGGTTTGGACAGCAAGTGAGGATGTGAATTTAACAATCCAGTTGCTCACCTGAGCTGTGGCTGGTGCGTTCTCCAGACCCAATCGAACAGTGGGTGATGTTTTTAACATACTGACTGCCATACTAGACAAAAAATTATTTTCCTTGGGGCCATAGTGTTTTGAAACATGATGTTATGAAAGTAGAGTAAAAACTTTGAAAATGAAATTATCTAAAAAGGATAATTATTATTGTCCTTATAATATTATTAATAATTATTATATTAATTATCATATAATAATACAATATATTCTTAATATATTAATAATATATATTAATAATTATTATTGTTAATGTGACTTTTTTATTATTTCCTGTGCATGAGTTATATGCAGCCCATGCAGTGCTAGAATCAATTTTTACACTGCACACCACATGAGTTGTATGTGCCTCATGACAAATGTATTGAATTTCTTTCTGTGAAACCCTGGGATCAAAATGAGTGTGAGTTAAATACAACTCATATGGAAGTTAATGTGTTAAAGCCCAAACAGAGGCCCATATCAAGAACTAGGGCTTGTATACAAGTTTCTGCCAGCACAGTGGGGTACGGAGACTGAGAGTCTGAGGGATAATTGCATTAAATAAATAGCAGCAGCCACATTCTGTATGTCTATTGTGCCCATGCCTTGAGAAAAACTCTCTTACCCATGTTAACTAATGTAATCTTTTACAAATTTACATTCAGTGACAAATATAGATCTCCTACATTCCAAGCATTGTCTTTGGTACTGGGGATATAGCAGGTAAGGAGAAAATTTAGTCTTTGGGAGACTTCTTAAAGGGAAAGAAAAAGAACATTTAAACAAAAGTATGACTTCAGATGGTTAGTGGTTTACCAGTTTTAGGTTTGATTCCAAGATGCACCTTGGGACAGAGACATCCTCCTTGTTACCCCAGTCTCAAGGTTCTTCTGTAGCCCTAGAACCCCAGTGTTTACCTGCATGCATGGTCACTTGGAACACAGAGGTCATTTTCCCAGCCTCTTTTTCTGCTAGGCAAAGCAATTGACTAAGTTGTGGCCAAAAAGATACAAGCTGAAGCCATATATAAAATTTTAGGAAGTATCCTTAAAGGGATAGGGAATGACCCTTCTAACTTACCTCCTTTTTGCTGCCTACAATGTGAATACAATGGCTGGAGCTCCAGCAACTATCTTGGACTATGAAGGACAATTAAGCTATTTTGTTTAGTGCTTTGTTCTTTGGAGTTCTATTTTTGTTATTCGCAGTTGCCCTGAATCTTAACTAAGTCCCTCTACTAACTATTTAACTTAGGGCTCAAACCTTCTCAGTCTCTATTTCCTTGGCTATAAGATAGGACTGTTATAACAGTAAATACCTCTGTCATTTGACTTTCACACTTGAGCCTGCTTCAAAATATCCCGGAGCATATTAAAATGCAGTGCTAAGCTCTACCTCTAGAACTTCTGAAACAGTAGGAGCCTGAAAATGTGCGTTTCTAGCAAGTTCCCAGATTCCGCTGCAGCTGCTTCTGGTCAGAGACCACACCTCAAGGACTCAAGGAGTGACATAGGAAGATCTCAACAGTCGGTTGATTGGCCAACACACTTGGCTTCTCTCCTTTTGGTCTCAGTATTCTGTCAAATGTGCTGCTGGCCACCTCTCACCAATGCGCCTGCTCCTGGGCCTCAGGGACCCTGGTATCTGATTTCCAGAACAGGGAATCTGATTCAAATGCTGTTTGCAGAGGGCACTGGTGGAGGCCTCTGACCCACCTCTCTGGCATGGAGATGATCCTCACTATGATGGACCCCAGAGTGGCCTGGTCCCTTCCTTCCACTGCCACATGCCAGGCGGTGATTTGCGGAAGTGAGTGGGTGGAGAGAGCTCCCTAACCTGGAGCTGCCAAAAGGTCAGCATACTGGGATGTGCCCCATGCATGTGCACTGGCAGCCAGGAGTGGCATTCCCGTTCTTAGCATGCACAGGAGAGGTAAAGGGTGAAGGCTGGGAGCCAGTCCCCACTGGCCACTCCACTGAAGCCCACACCGTGGCTATGCCCAGTGGAGCTTGCCCTGCTGTCTGAGAGTGAAGCTCTCTACTCTCAGGAAGGGGAGCCTCTGGCACAGCCCTCAGGACCAACCTGATCCTCTCCTCAGGACTCCTGAGCACCAGCCCTGGGGCCAGCAGCTCTGGGCACCACCTGCTCCCAGACCCAGCCAGCTCCATTTCCCGGTGGGTGTTAACTGGGAAGCCACCCTACGGCTGGAGGCAGAACTACGGGATTGCTGAGATGTACCCAGGTACCTTAACGAGTGGTTAAGAGGGCAGCTCTGCTGCTCTGTAGATAACACGGCCTTGGTCAAGTGGCTGATCCTTTCTCTGAAATTGTTTCCTCCTCTGTAAAATGGAAGTAATAATAGAGTAATAATAGTGCTTATAAAGGGTGCCAACCCGTAGAATGATTTTGAAGTATTTCTTCTTTTTCTATAGATTTTGCATGATCTGTTTTTTGAAATTATCTTTTACTTTTATTTATAAATGTTAGTTGTCTATTTTTTGAGACTTAAAAAAAAAAGTTAACTGATAACTCCATACTGAATCTCAGAGTCAAAGCATTCTATAATAGACATACTCTTATTTGATAATGTGAATGTTACTTTCTTTGCATTATTATTATTATTATTGCGTAATATTTTGATGTAGCAATCATCTGATTTCTTTTCTGTTTTATGTTCCTTCGTTCTTTACAAGGTTTTTGTTTCTAGCCCTTATCTTAAACAATGTTACTGTTATTAAATTTTAAGCCTTTTTAACTTTGTGAAGGCAAAAAATGGAAACCTAATAAACACATGTGTATGTAAAAATTAAAAAAAAAAAAAAAAAAAAGGGCGCCAACCAAGGTGCTTAGTTGTAAGCAACATAAACCAACTCTGTTAATTAAAGTAGAAAAGGAATTTCTTAAAACAGTCACATTTCAGCTGGGCACGGTGGCACTCGCTTGTAATCCCACACTCCGGGAGGTGAGGCGGGTAGATTGCTTGAATTCAGGAGTTTGAGACCGCGTGAGTAAGAGTGAGACCCCGTTTTCACTAAAAATAGAAAAATTAGCCAGGTGTAGTGGCTGGTGCCCGTAGTGGGGAGGCTGAAGGAGTAGGATTGCTTGAGCTCAGGAGTTTGAGGTTGCTGTGAGCTCAGGCAAGAGAACTCTACAAAAGTTTTTTATTTTTTCAAAATAAAAAAAATGAAAACAACCCCCCCAAACAAACAAACCAGTTGCATTCCAATGGGGGTGGGGGTGGGGGTGGTCAGAGACTGACCCATTGACAGTTTATTTTCACAGGCGCCTGCAGGCCTTTGCTCCTTCCTGTCTGATTGGCCGCACGTGGCCACGCCCACTGGGGGGGTCAGCGACCTGGGCAGGGACTTCCACACAGCCTGGGAGTGGCTGTACTGCACAAGGGAGTGATCCTCCAGGCACCCCCAGAGAGTCTGATTTACCTCCTCTGG
This sequence comes from Loris lydekkerianus, assembly GCA_963574355.1. Taxonomy (NCBI): domain Eukaryota; kingdom Metazoa; phylum Chordata; class Mammalia; order Primates; family Lorisidae; genus Loris; species Loris lydekkerianus. The sequence continues at coordinate 21,995 of CAUYPK010002163.1, read as the reverse complement.
GAGGAGTCTGAAACAGCCCCATTTGTATTTTAAAGCTCCCGGAATGATTTCAGAGGACCACTGCCCTGAATCTTTGACTCCCAAAAACTTTTTAAAGGGAAATGATCTGATTTCTGATTATCCAATAGCCCCAGAGCATTCCGAGTTTCTACTACTAGGATGTTTGCTTTAAATTAACTTGATCTACAGTCATCTAAGCTTAGAAAACAAAGCTATTGAGGGATCCTTTGCCAAAGGAGGCATGAAGGTCTGTTTTTAAGTGGTACTTATTTAAAATATGTCGCTGTTTCACTCCATCAAAACTGCTTTAAATAATTTCCAAACAAAGGTTAGGAATATATAAAATAATTATGTTTGGGACCATGAGAAGGCATTCTAGTAGCTTTTGCCTTGGGTCTCAAATGTTCTTGATTTTCGCTGAGCATTAAAAAGAAATAAGGAAATGGTATGGAGGAAGTCAGCTAATTCTGAGAACAAAGTTAAGATTGCTGTAACTGGGGACTGGTCAGGTCACTGCCTCTTTCTTGAATCATTTTTGGCTGTTCTTTTCTTTCCTTTGCATAGTCTGGACATTACCACAAACCTGCTGGCTTACAATAATACAAATTTATTTTCTCACAGTTTTGGAGGCCAGAAGTCCAAAATCAAGTGTACACACTCTGAAAGCTCCAGGGAGAGACCCTTCCTGCCTCTTCCAGCTTCCGGTGGCTCCGATATTCCTTGGCTGTGCCCTGATCTCTGTCCATCTCCTTGGGGCCTTCCTAACTATGTCGCTGTGTCTCTCCTCTCCTGTGTCTCACAAGGGCACTTGTCATGTGATTTAGGACCCACACACTCGATAATTCAGGTATGATCTCAAGATTTTTATTTGCATCTGCAAAGATCCTGTTTCCAAAAGAGGTCACATTCTATTCCTGAAATGTGAACATCTTTCAAGGGGTCATAATTGAGCCCACTCCACCACCTTTGCTCAAAGCATGTTTCTGCATTTAACCTACTTTGATTCAGGGTTCTGATCACAAAAATTATTCTTTGACCTGGCTCTGAATTTCGTATTTGGCAAAGTAACTACTTCTGGATGCCCGTCTTAGAGATTGCCTCCATTCAGACTGGGCCAAGGTCTTCACACTCCCGGGCTCTGATGCTCAAAGGTAAAAGTGCATGGGTCAGTTTGGATCAATGGCAATGCAGATTCTAACTGAGTAGGTCTGAGGAAGAATTCAACATTCTGCATTTCTGATAAACTTCCAGGTGACAAAGCTGTTGGCCAAGGAATTGCACTTTGAGTAGCGAAACATCTCTTGAATACAAGAGGTTGCTGGGCCCCACCCCTAGATATCTTGACCTAGAAGGCCCTTTTACTCCAGGTGACAGGATGCAGGCAGCCTGTAGATTACTCTCTGAGAAACTGGCAGCACTCACCCAATGCTCAGGAGCAAGCCAGTGGGTCAGGACTGAGCCCAGCCAGCTTGTGCCCCACACCTGCTCCTATAGCGAGTCCTTCTGAGTCAATGGAGGCCAGGGGCACTCCTGCTTTGGCTGGGAATTCCAACAGAAGGAACGACCTTTCAGGAACAATCAACACTCTCCCTGCCCCATTCCTCTGACATACCTTCCCCCAGATCTATCTCCTGCTTTCTGATAGGAGCACCATCCTCCCCACCTCCCACCCACCTACCTGCTACCTTAGCTCCTGTCCCCAAACTGTGAGGCCCTGCCGGCTGTCTCCCAGCTGGGTATAACCCAAGTACACCTCGCCACTGGGTGGGGGTGGCCAAAGTAACAAAATCTCCCTCTGTCCAACCAGGTCCAGTGTCATCAGGATAGCCAGCATAGGGACAGTGAGACCAGTCATAGAACTGGGAAGACAGCGTTGGTTACTTTAAGTGGCTTTTAGCAAATTATACCATTTCCTCAGCTGTGTAAGCTGGGAGAGCCCTTAGCACTGTGGCAAGTGCAAGTTGTCCTTTCCAGTAGATGGCAAAAGAGGAAGATATGGAGACCCAGTGAGGGTGAGGAGACTTCTCTGCCCTGTGCCAGTCCTGCTGGGGCCAAGGAAGGTGCTGAGGGGAGGAAGGGCACACACAATTCAGTGATGAGATTCCACCTGTGGAAGGTTTCTCAGACATGGGTGGCAAACCTCCCAGGCCAGTTGATGCAACTGACTGTGGACTAGACAGCTCAAAACTGGCCACTGCTTGTCTTTGGATTTTAGACTGTGACAAGGAACCTTAATTTTTTATCTTAAAAGGACCATGCATCCTCTTGTGTGTGACCCTGGGAGACTCTGGCTGTCAATCATCCTAATATGATGAGAAATGAAACTGATATTATCTATGAACAAGTCCAAATTCCCTTAGAGGAAAGTCAGACTTCACAGAGGTACATTTGTCCATGATTTACTTATTTGTGGTTTGCTGTCCTACTTGAATTTCCCACCATTCTGTTTATTCGAGTTAATGACCAGCTGAAGTGCCTTGCCCCTGTGCTGACCTTAGCAGGAATGTTTACAAACCAGGCATCTGTGTACAACTTACCTCATCCCTCCCACTACTCCCCACCACCCTACCTTTCCCAAGAAGGAAATGGCTATTTTACACGAGGGAAAATCAGACAGCAGGACTTTCACCATGGCATCATTGTGCCAGATTTGGCAAAGGAACTCCACGCCCTATGGAGGACAGAACACAGCACCACCCTAGACATGGCCTATGGCTCTAGCTGACCACTGGACAGCTAGACCACTGACCTCTTGACTTATGGACAAGAGGGAAAGAAGGGAGGGAAGAGGAAGTGTGGCGCCCAGTGGTCAGTGTTCTTTGATGTTGGCAGCACTGGCCCAGCGGGTGGCAGTGAGAGGGGTAGAGACCAATTCCACAAAGGAATTACTTCTGGAAATAATGGGTGCCCTGTCACAGAGGGTATGCAAGCAGAGGCAGGATAAGGGGGCTGTTTCTGTATGTACTCTGCTAGGAGCAGAAGTAGATCCTGACCTTGAGGAGACAGGTGGGACCTGACTCTGCAAGTGAATTTGAGGGTGGAGTCCATGGACATGAACTATTGTTAGTTTTCAAATGGGTCTCCCCCAACAGCACTGTTTCCTTTGGGAAGGTGCTGGGGTACCCTGGTTTATGTTTCCCTGTCCTGCTCCCCTGCCTCACAGGGACATGGGGGGAACAGACACAAACCTAACACACTGAGGTGTCCAGAGCTGGGCATGGGGCAGAGAACACTGAGGATGCAGCTTGAGCCCTCCAGTGGTTTTTTGTCACTTGTAGTGCTCTGGCTGGTGCACTGAACAGGCACTGAACTCTGTGGCTTTCTTTCTTGGATTGGAGTTTGGTGACGGGAGAGCAGGGAGATGGAGTACTTCAGGAAGTTTCAGACCAGCTTCTGTTGAATGGTAATATCTGGATCCTCAGTGGGAGGACGAGCAGGTACAAAAACTGCTCAGCACAGGGCTCTCCAGGGAGGGGTCCAGGTGTTGGCACCTGACTGACTGAGGGATGGGAGGAGAGTGAGGGAGGCTTCTTTGGAAAAACAGGGTTGGGCCCTGATCACCAAGTAGAGGGTCCAGGTGGGGATATCTGGGGTGAACCCAAGTCATCGTGGGGAGTGGGGTCCACCTCTTCTCTGAGCCTTCCCAGAACACAGCAGACTAGTGCGGGTTTCCTTGAATTCTAGCTCAGTTTCCAGAGAGATGATGCTTCAGCCAGAAGACTGCCTGAAGACATTGTGGGGGTTCAGAATCCAGGGGACTCTCACCCTGTGTTACCATTGTACTGTGATTGCTGTGCCATATGCAATAAGGGGAAGATAGGCAAATCTCTGAAGGCATCCTCCCTGCTTGAATTTTGACTCCTTCCATATTTAGCACAGGAGGGGGAAGTACAGAGTAGACATGATTTTTTTAAATCTGCAAACTCAGGTTTCAGAGAGTAGGAATGGTCTGTGCTATCAGCATGATTCCATTCCTAACATTTAAACTTTGTATCAATAACTAATAGGATCATTGAGAAAAGCTTTGAAAATGATGCAGGGAAACTTACCAAGTAACTCTCTGTGAAGTGAGGAAGAGATCATAAAATGCCTGTATTAGTCTTCTACTGCTGTGAAACAAATGATCCCCAAATGTAGTGGCTCCAAACAATGAACATTTATTATTTCATAGTTCCTAGGGTCAAGAATCCAGGGCTGGCTTAGCTTGGTGGCCTGACTCAGGGTTTTCCTGGGGTTGCAGTCAGGGTGTCACCCAGGGCTACATCACTGGAGGCTCGAGTAGGGCTGCAGGACCCACTTCCAAGATAGTGTACCCACATACCTTGTTTGAGCTGGCTGCTGGGGGCCTCAGTTCCTCACCACACAGACTCCTCCAGAGAGCTGCTCAAGCATCTCTACAGCACAACATCTGGCAGTTCCAGAGTGAGCAGTTCAAAGAGAACAAGATGGAGCCTCAATGTGTTTTATGATGCAGCCGGGGAAGCTATTTCTGCCATTTTATTACCTACATAGATTGTAGCCAGATTGAGGATGTGACTACTGGTCAGGAAAGGATTACTGGGCACCACCTTGGACCTCCTACCCTGGTGCCATATGCAGGCTCTACTCAGGAGAACTTCATCCTCATTCACTGGGTTTGACTCAAGAGCAGTTAGAAACCGCTTAGCTGTTGAATGCAAGGAATTAGGCTGTACCCTCAAAGTATTCCAGATAAGCCATTTTAAGTACAGTTGGATGAGACGCAGGATAAAGGCTGCACCAGCTGCTCCCCTGGAATGCTTGGTGTCTCCTCACACTTTCTCTCCATGGGGTCTCACTGACATGAAGAGTTTTATCTGCCTTGCACTCTCATCTGTCCCATGTGGGTGCTGTGGGGCTACTGGTCACCAGTCTCCTGGCTTTGGGGGTGGGCATGGACCCTGTTCTAGGCAACTGAGGTGCTCCATTTCCCTGCCCAGAGTTATTGGTCCACGAGAGGCTCTCTCTTATTCTTATTCTGAGCTGAGGGTTTACTGTGTATGCCTGAACCCACCAGAGAACGGAGAAGGAAAAGGGGAGAGATTGAGATTTGAGCGCCTAGATCCAGCTATGACTGGAACTATCAAGATCCATTTTGTTCTCTCCAATTATGTAAAAAGATAAACCTCTTTTTTTGAGTTTTGCTTGTTTATTTTTGCATAAGTTAACTTGAGGTGGAATTCCATCACTGCAATTAAAACCATCCTGTCTTATGACTTATCCCTTGAAAATAACATATTTTATAGTAGTAATAGGCAAATAAAAAGCAGCTTTCACTTCTTCACTAAGGCAGGAATTGGCAGGAATCAGACCAATGATAGACACTCTGCTGTCTGTAGCCTACAAAAACAGCCCTTCCTCCACCACCAAGGAAATAAGGTAACACAAGTGTGAAGGGGCAACCAGGCCTGAATGCAGCCACAGTCACTTCCTCCTTTGTGCTAAATGCTCCTGCACTGAGCTGACCCTGATCGCTTTCACTGTTCAGTCGTCCTGGGGCTCTGAGAGAGTAAAGACTGTTTTCTGGGTTTTTACAGCCACCTTCTATGTGGTGTTTACATATAGGTGTTCAAAAGGATCTTTAAATGGAGTAAAGCACATAAAACTTGTTCTTTTAATAATAGCCAATGTTGAATGTGTCTTAACTATGCTCCAGGCCTGGAGCCAAGTACTTTCTTTACCTGCAATATCTCAGTTAATCACCACAGGGGGAGGGAAGGTTCTATTATTATCCTCATTTTCTGGATGATAAGACCGAGGCCCTAGCAAACATAACTTTCCCAAAGTCACAGTCTGCTGAGTAGATGTTAACTTCAACATGTTTCAGTCCAGTTCCTTCACCCTGAAATGCCAAAGTCACAATCTGATGGAGTAGATGTTAACGTCAACATGTTTCACTCCAATTCTTTTTCCCTGAAATGCCAAGATTTCCGGAACACTACAGGACTTAGGTTCTTTTATGATAGAAAAATGAACATATTAATAGATGTGACCTCACTATCATTGTCAAATACCCACGCCCACATACACTTACTTCTCTCTCATTGCTTTGACCAAAGCCTGTGGCTAAGGAGCCCAAGCAACATCTTCCCAAGAAGGTCAGAGGTGGAGAGGGTGAACTCAGAGAGACCTCAGGGCTGAGTCCCGCCTGGTATTTCACAGGCCACTTGTGCATGTCTGATTCTGTTTTCTGTGTCAGAGGGCGGGCTGTGCTTGTCAGAGGCAAGCTCCTTAGGACCCAGGCCAAGAGGTTGGTTGTGATTTCAGGGCTAAGTGAGCAAAGTTCTGGGTGAGGATTTTTGTTCCAAATGGACCCCCTGCCGAGCATAAATCATACTTCTCAGCCAGTACCTGCCTCCTCCCACCCTTTTTTGGTTTGTTTTCTCCAAGCTTCTGTTTGTTTTCCTCTTACATTGTTGTTTTTTTCCCCCTTTGAAACAGTCTCACTTTGTTGCCCTCTGTAGAGTCCTCTGCTATCATAGCTCACAGCAACTTCAACTCTTGGGCTCAAGCAATTCTCTTGTCTCAGCCTCCTGAGTACCTGGGACTACAGGTGCCCACCATGACTCCCAGCTAATTTTTCTATTTTTAGTAGAGACAGGGTCTCGCTTTTGCTTAGGTTGGTCTTGAATTCCTAAGCTCAAACAATTTACCTGCCTCGGCCTCCCAGAGTGCTGGGATTATAGGTGTGAGCCATGGCATCCAGCCTGTTTTCCTCCTACAGAAAGAAATCAAAGAAAATGTATGGTTCCCTGCGGGTAAGAAGAGGGGATTTTTCTGGTCCTTCCAGAATCAGGGCAAGCCCAGCTAGTCCCTTCCTACAGGGGAATTGAGCTAAGCCACAGCAGAAAATCCCCCCCACCTCACATCACTGGGCCTGGGGATACCAGCCAAAGTACTAGCAGCTGTTTGCCAAGCACTGGCTATAAGGTAGTTGTGTATTTCTATCACAGCTCACCATGAGGCCCACACACTCTTGCCTAGAGCTGTTATACATTAGAAGAAATCCTGGTACTTTTTGCCCGCAATTAGGGCTTCCTTCCAGCAGGTGGACCACAGCAGTTTGGACAAGACCACAACAGCAAGGCTTCCCACCTTAATGTCAGCAAGACAATCCTCCTTTTCCTGTCACATTTTGTATTACATCAAGCAATGTACATTAAGCAGCACCAAAATAATGCAGCATTTAGAGACTACCTGGCTAATTTTTAAAATTAATTTATGTTTTCAGTTGTGATAATTGATAGTAAAAAAACATACTATTTACTGTGTTAACCTCTTTTGGGTGTGCGGTTCAGTGCTATTAAGTACATTCACATGCTTTGCAACCATCACTGCCTTCCATCTCCAGGACTCTTTTCGTCTTCCCAAATGGAAACTCTGTGCCCATCAACATCACCCCCCCTACTTCCTGGCTACTATTCTGCTTTCTGTTTCTACAATTTTTGACTACCCTAGCACCTTTTTTTTTTTTTTAATTTCAGATTAATATGAGAGTACAGACAATTACATTTTTTGCATTTACATTGTTTGCATTTGTTAGGTAGAGTGCCTGTTAGGTGACAGCTTACCACCTAGGTACTTCCTATACCTGGGATCACACAGTATTTGTCTTTATATATCTGGCTTATTTCATTTAGTGCGTTTCCGAAGTTCATCCACATTGTAGCATGTATCAACATTTCATTTCTTTTTAAGGCTGAATAATATTTCACTATGGATATATCACATTTTGTTTACCCATTTATTTGTTGATGGACATTTGGCTTGTCTCCACCTTTTTGGCATTGTGAATAATGCTGCTATGAACATGAACATAGGTGTACAAACATTTGCTTGTGTGCTTGCTTTCAAATCTCTCCCTTCCCTCCCTCATTCCCTCCTTTTCTCTTTCCCTCCCTCCCTTCCTTCCTTCATTCCTCTCTTTCCCTCCCTCCATTTTCTTCTTTTTTAGAAGCACGGTCTTGGTCCATTGCCCAGGCTGGAGTTCAGTGACACAATCATAGTTCACTGCAGCCTTGAACTCCTGGGCTTAAGTGATCCTCCTGCCTCAGCCTCCTGAGTAGCTGAGACTAGAGGCCCATACTACCATGCCTGGCTAATTGAAAAAAGTTTTTTTTGTAGAGATAGGATCTTACTCTATTGCCTAGAGTGGCCTTGGGTCACCCTCCCAGCTGGGTTTCACAGAGCACGGGGACCACTGTGCTCAGCCCCACCCTGTTTTCAGTTATTTCAAGCTCACACCCAAAAGTGGCATTGCTGCATCCTGTGGTAATTCTGTGTTTAATTTTTTTGTGGAACTGTCATACTATACCTGGTTAAAATTTTAACCATAGTTAAATAGTTATACATATTTACAGGTTATGTATGATGTGTGATGTTTTGATATACAATGTATAATGATCAGATGGGGTAAATGGGGCATCCATCACCTCAAACAGTTATCATTTCTTTGTTCTAAGAACATTCCACATCTTTTCTTCTGCTGTGTTGAAATATACAGTCAATGATAGATAGCTATTGTCACCCTTCTGTGTTGTCAAACATTACAACTTATTCCTTCTATCTAACTCTAGGTTTGTACACACTAACCAATCTCCCTTCATCCCCCTCCCACTCCCTTTCCCAGCTTATTCAATACCTCGCAAGATCTACTTTTCAGTGGATATGAGTGCAAATGTGTCATATTTGTCTTTCTGTGCTTTATACTTGACTAAATTTAACATTAATTCATTTGTGTTGTTGTTGTAGTTTTTGGCTGGTGCTGGGTTTGAACCCACCACCTCCGGCATATGGGGCCAGCACCCTACTCCTTGAGCCACAGGCGCTGCCCCATAATTCAACAAACATTTACTGAGCGTGTGTCATGTTGCCAGATGTGTCCCAGGGCCCTCCAAAGAGCTTGCAATATAGACAGAGAAAATACAGGAAAAGAGATATGCAGGAAAAGAGAGACCTGAAAAGCAGCTGCCATGTCTGCCGTCACACAGTGACAGTGGGCCCCACAGGCCTTGAATGGCCCCAGTTACAGCAGGCCATTGACAAGTCCTTGGGCTTAGTCAGCTGAGCATCTCATACAAGGATGGACAGTCACACACAAGAAGTGATTTGAAAAGGAGCTCCTTCCTTTAAGAGTAGACAGTGCCTCCTTTCCTCTGGGTCCCAGCCTAACTACCGCCTGGCTTTCCAGGGGCAGTAGAGGGCAATTTCTGAGTCTGGTGGCCCTCCCAAGACTGCTTGATCAGAGCTCCGTGGAAGGGCAGAGGGAAGAAAGAGATGGGTGATGAATTCAGGCAGCAAAGAGAGACTCCAAGTGAGCCTATGCTGAGTCCCAGGAGGGCTTGTGCCTAACTGTACCAGACCCTTAGTCCATGAACAGGGCTGGGGGACAGCCTCAAATGACCCCAGGTTACAGCAGACCATTGACATGTCCATGCTGGTCAGGTCTGTTCAAATCATCCTGCCACCTTAGCTTACCTGTGTAGCAGGCAGATGTCAGGGGGTTACAGAGGGAAGGGTTTGTGTTGGAGGAATGGGCCCTCTGTATCCATGAAGATTTTTTTTATAAATCTGGGCAAGGCCAGAGGGTGAAATGGGCCCATGCTCATAGCACTTTCTAAAATGAGCCACACAGAATCCAGGACCCTGGTTTTCACTGCTCCTCTGAGACTCCAAAGCAACGTGGTCACACCAGCTGTCAAATGATGCTGCAGGGAAGAGACAGACTGCCCACCCTACCTCTGCACCTCAGACTCTAGGCCTCTTATGACCAGATCCCACCAACTCGTGCCACCCTGGGTGGGGGTGGGGAGCCTCACTGTCCCGACCCCTAATGCCCTGTTTCTGTCGCCGCATGAAGGAAACAGGCGTGACACAAATAGAAGTACAAGCTTACAAGAGGTGCAACCTCTGCCATAGCTATTTATTGAGATGGTACATGACATGTGAGGGCAGTATTAGACAATGACTGCATGCTTAAGGATTGCCATGGGCTCTGGGCTCTCTTCCCGTGACTCCAGAGGATGTTTAAGCTTTAACACCTGCGGATGAGTTGCCTGACGGTCCTGCAGTCCCCATACTGCAAAACATCTCGCCCAGGGGCCGGCTTTCGGCGTCTCCTACACCTCATCACAGCAAGCCTTGAGTCCCACCAAAACCTTGAAACATGCGTTCTGAATCATCAAGGAAAAATAAAACTATGTCCAGCCAGTTTAAGTGCTTATTGTATTTTATCATATTCTAATATCTGGAATTTCAGCTGCAATAGTGTGGCCATGTAAGCTGATACCCACTCACCAAAATGTGCTCTTAGTTGTCTCCCAGGAGCCATTTCCCAATTCTTAAGAAAGAAGAGGCTCAGGGAGAGGGGAAGAGAACTGCAGCCTAATGGTAAATGAGCCAAAGCCGGGTGTGGGATGTGCCCATTCATCATTTCATGGCCAGTGACATTAACAGCCAGCTGTTCACCCCCACACAGGGCGAGGTGTTATTTGAGGTGGCAAAGGCTTCTGAGGCGGTTGAGGGTTTGCTCTGCTTGTTTCCTTCAGAGTGGGGTGGGCTTGTCTACTGGAGCAGGGGGAGCAGTGGGAGGATGCCCCTTGACCCAGCCTGTGAAAAGTGACTCACTCACAAGCCGATTGGAGACTCTGGTGACTCCCAGTAGCGTTGAATAGCCTGAACTCGCTCCTCCTCAGGCAGTGACTTGCAATACAGTCAGCCCATTGCAGGCAAAATGTCCTTTTCTCCAAAAGTATCAAATAGATGACTCATTCTCTCTGACTCAGGGTTGCCCAGACAGACATAGGCATGAGTTGACAAAGGTGTAGGGTTCCCGAGGACAGTATGAGAAAGGGGAGAGGGGAGAGGGCAAAGGTTCAGGTCTCATAGTCGTGGCCACTGGAAGACACTCTAAGCCCTCCAAGGTGGAAATGTATGTAAGGTGGGCATCTTAGTGCTGTGTCACTTTCATACACACAGCTCAGAAGATATGCCAGGGAGCTTCTCAAATCAGAATCCTTGTTTGTTATAACCAAGCAGTGGCTTTGAGACCGTCCATCGGTGCCTAGAGCCCTCCTTGTGACAGGTGCTGTGCTCAGCTCCACGGAGGGCCTTGAGCTGCTTGGCAATGGTTCCCATTCTCCACAATCCCACAGTTTAGTGAGGGAGATGAAACAAAAATGAAAGGTAGAAAAAGACCATCGTCTAAAGAAAAGTGCAGCAGACTGAATCTGAGTGTCTGAATTTCTGAGTATCTCAGACACCACAATCACTTTCCCAGACATCTTTCCCTTCCTACTAACAGAACCCTGCTCTTATTCTGGGTTGGGTAAAGATCTCTAGATTTCAGAGAAGTCAGTCCAAGTTTGGGGGTGGGTATGAGACCCAGTTCTGCATTTCTTTTCCTTCCTTCCTTCCTTCCTTCCTTCCCTCCTTCTCTCCCTCCCTCCTTCCTTTTTCTTTCTTTCTCTTTCTTTATTTTGTTTTTATTTATTTTTTAATTTTTAATTTTTTTTTTTGAGACAAAGTCTCACTTTGTTGCCCTTGGTAGAGTGCTGTGGTGTCATAGCTCACAGCAACCTCAAACTCTTGGGCTCAAGTGATCCTCTTGCCTTAGCCTCCTGAGTAGCTGGGACTACAGGCACCTGCCACAATGCCTGGCTATATTTTAGAGACAGGGTCTCGCTCTTGCTCAGGCAGGTCTCAAACTCATGAGCTCAGGCAATCCACCTGCCTCAGCCTCCCAGAGTGCTGAGATTGTCTTTCTTTTCTTTTCCTTTCTCTCCCTCCCTCCCACCCTCCCTCCCTCCCTCCCTTCCTTCCTTCTTTCTTTTGCTTCAGCCTACCTCAAAGCAACCTCAAAATCCTGGATTCAAGTGATCCTCCTGCCTCAGCATCCTGAGTAGCTGGGATTACAGGCACCCACCATGATGCCCTGCTAGTTTTTCTATTTTTAGTAGAGATGGGGTCTCACTCTTCCTGGGGCTGGTCTTGAACTCCTGAGCTCAAGAGATCCTCTGGCCTTGACCTCCCAGAGTGCTGGGATTACAGGTGTGAGCCACTGTGCCTGGCCAAGATCCAGTTAGGTACCAGAGGCTTTCTAGGAAAAACTAACTGCAACTACCCTGATTTTTGGCTTTGAATTGGGTGTGATAACTGAAGCCACAGCAGCCATCATAAAGCTCAGAATGAGGATGATAGAGAAGAAGAACGGAAAGATTGCCTGGGCTTTAATGACCCTATTGGGTAGATGAATGAATCCATGGCTGTATCTACCAACCTCCCAACTTCTCCATATATGGGGGAAATAATTTCCAAATATCATAAGACCACTTTGGGATGGGTTTTCTGTTACTTGCAGCCAAAAGCATTCCTGGCTGCTCCATTTGGGTACTGGAGGAGTGTAGAAAAAAGAGAAATTAATTTTTAGTTGAATGGATTAGGGGAGGAAAGGCTGAGAAACCTTTGACCTGTGATGTTTACTATTCCTCTGAGACCTAAGAGCAACTTGGTTGTATCAGCCCTCAAATGATGCTGAAGAAAGGAGATTGACTTCCCACCCTAACTCCTGCCAATCCCCACCCAGACCACCGACTTTCCCATGCTCAGAAACCCAGAAACTCTTGCCACCCTAGTTGGTGGGGACATACTGTTGCCCCAAAGAGTGAGTGTGTGTCAAAAACATGTTTTCCCTTCTTTCTTTCTTTTTTTTTTTGGAGATAGAGTCTCAATATGTCACCCTCGGTAGCGTGCCATGGTGTCACAGCTCACAGCAACATCCAACTCTTGGGCTTAAGCAATTCTCTTTCCTCAGCCTCCCAAGTAGCTGGTAACTACTGCCACAATGCCCAGCTATGTTTTGTTGCTGTTGTCATTGTTGTTTAGCTGGCCCCGGGCCAGGTTCCAACCGCCAGCCTGGGTGTATGTGGCCAGGCACCATAACCACTAAGCTATGGTGCCGTGGGGGTGGGGGGAACGGGGTGGGGTGAGGACTTGGGAACATACAGTTAATGTGACTTGTATATGGAAGGCTGGAGAAAGGGCATTCTGAAGGAAAACACCATCTATCTATACGGTACTAGTAACAATAGTAACAGCACCAGTTATTTAGCATCTACTGCTGTCCAAGTGATGTTCTAAGGACTCTGCACATGTTCCCTCACCTAATCCTCAAAATGCAGGTGCATTTTGCAGAGAGAAAAATACCTTCAGAGAAGTGAGGTAACTTTCCTCTTAAGTGGAAAAGGCAAGATTCAAACTTGACTCTGACTCTTGAGCCTTTGTTCTGACACATCCTTATCTTCTGAGAATGCTTCCCAGGTAAAGTGGTATTTAACCCAGGGCTTGAAGGATGAATGGGAGTGGGTGGGGCTTCCAGAGGTTTGGGGGAGGGGTCAATGTTTGTGGCAAAGGAGGCAGAGGTGTGTATGCCTGGGGGTACAAACTGATCGCAGCCTAACTGCCTGTCCACAGCATACCCGGCATATACCCCGTAGCACACCACGCCTTGGGCTGCTGAGCCCCTGCAGGAAGAGGAGGCTGGCACTACCCACGGCCCGAGCGGCTCTCCAGGATGTAAAGAGGGAGGGAGGTAGCGCTGAATCTTGGACTCCATGAATTGGAACCTACTGGAAAAGGAATAATCAGGAAAGTGCTGGGCAGCGGGGGCGGCCAGAAGCCAGTCAGTTGTCAGGGAGCAGGAGGGGTGAATGGAGAGAAAGCTGAGGATGGAGGAGAGAGAAGCGCCTGACTTTGCGTTTGGCCTTTGTCCCGGGAATGCTGGGGAAGCTGGATGCTTATTTACCTATTTATACATTTTACTTTTTGAAAAATTCCAAACATGCACAAAAGTGAAAACAATACATCATGAAGCTCCATGTGCCCATCGTGGAACTTCAATGATTATCTGCAAATCTTTAATATTACTCTCTGCCTCCTGAAAAAACTGGATTTTTTTAAACAAATTCCAGACCCCAGGTAATTTCATCTATAAACACAGGGTGTCCCAAAGGTTGTTAAAAACAGGAAAATTAACAAACTCATCATATTTTATATTTCTATATCAACATATAGAGAAATATTTTGAAAATATTTTGTAAATTTTTGTAATGAATATTTTGTAAATAAAGGTACATTTAGCTACAATTTATCATTTTCCCTATGTATATATCTCAACTATTAGGACACCCTGTATGTGCCTCTATGAGAGCTCTTTTTAAATTATAAACTCAAAACTATGGTGATGGGGCTGGGCATGGTGGTTCACGCCTGTAATCCCAGCACTTGGGAGGCCAAGGAGGGTGGCTTGCCTGAGCTCGCAGGTTCAAGACTAGCCTGAGCCAGAGAAAGACCTCATCTCTGAAAAAACAAAAAAAAACAAAAAGAAAACGAAGAAGAAGAGGAGCCGGGCTTGTGGCAGGCACCTGTAATCCCAGCTACTCTGGAGGCTGAGGCAAGAGAATAGCTTGAGCCCAAGAGTTTGAGGTTGCTGTGAGCTGTGATCTCACAGCACTCTACCAAGGGTGACAAAGTGAGCCTCTGTCTCAAAAACAAAAACAAAAACAAAAACTACAGTCACATCTTTAAAAATTCAAGTAATTTCTTAATATTGTCACATAGTTCGCTGGTATTTAAGTTTCTGCCATTGCCTCATGAGAGAAAGTTTTCCTTTAAATTCCTTGGATTTAGACCATCACAGGACCCAAACAGGCCCCTGGGGCACTCAGTGGGCGGCGCTGGGGCCTCTGAGTCTGCAGCCTCCTGCGCCCTTTGTTCCTTTGTTCTTTCTTCTCAAAGAAACCAAGTAGTTTGGCATCTGTCCCCTGTGCCCTAGGTAAACTGAGAGATCCACAGGCATGACCCTATCCAAACTCATGTTTTTGACTTGTTTCTTTTGTGAAACAGCAGGGCTACTTCACAGCTGCAGCAGGCAGGCCCTCCTGCAACAGTTCTGCTCAACGTCCCCTGCCTCCCTCCTCTGGGTGCTGAGATCAGTGGGTAGTCTCCTTAGCAGAGGAGAGCTGTGAGCAGATTATGACTTTGGAAGGTCCGTGTAGCTGCAGAGTGGAGAACTCAGATCCTCCCCTCATGTTTAGGATTGGACCAGCCAGAGGAAGTGGCCAGGGGGCAGAGAGAAGAGGACATACCAGTGAGGTTTAAAGGGATAGAATGGACAGCACTTAGCCAGCTACCAGCTGAGGAAAGGCTGTGACTTTTCAGTCAGGTGCCCACCAGCCCCAACTTGAAGTCACAAAATAGAAACCCGAGGAAAATGGTGGCTGAGAGGCAGAGGGCAGGTTCTGCTCTTGGACACATGGAACTTGAAAGCTTGGCATAAGCTGAGAGGGATGTCCAATGGCTGCTGGCTGGCCGGGACTAACTCTCAGAAAGAGTCTGGGAAGGAGGGGTGGATCTAGGAGGCATAGACACAGCCAGAACTGGAAGCCCCAGGAATGAATAAGAGCTCACGGAACCTGGAGTGGATGGGACACCCAGGAAGGGGCGGGGCCTTCAGAGCAGGGAGAGGAGAGTCCTGCCCCAGAGTGATCAGTGTCCTGTGCTGCCCCTTGGTCCTGGGAGCACTGAGCACACATCCATGGGATCCACCCACAAAGTGGTGGTAGTGGTCTTGGGGGTGCCGCAGTGATGGGCAGAGAGCAGGCAGTGAGGGGAGGAGAACTGGACAGCAAGCAGAGACATCTGCTTTCCATACTACCAGTAGCATGGAACAAGGGTTTTACCATGAGAACCTATGCAGCCACCTAGGAAAGCTGCCTGGTGGTGTGGACTGCTTTGGAACGGATGTCTACTCACCACTGTACTGCAGGTGGACACCCAGCAGAGACCTGAACTCACAGGCTCCATCATAGCAAGAGGGACCACACCGTGCCCACGTGTTCATAGCAGTCACATTGGCAGCAGAAAGAATAAATGCATTGTGACCCATGGTATGGCAGAATCCTGCCTAGGCTTAAATGTCACTTTCTCCATGAACTTTCCCATAGCTAGCATCTGGTTCTCCTCACCCAGCCTTGGTTTCCTCTGTGACTCTTAAACCACTGTCTGCTGCTGCAAGTGTGCTACTTACTTAGTTGTTGTTGAGTCCTTCCCGCTAAACAGCTCCCCATGGCAAAGATTTGGACTTTTTTTCAAATACCCCCAGCACCTGGAACAGAGTTTGTCATACAGTAGGCCCCCAGTGAGGGCTCTGGCTGGGGTCTATTCCAATAACGGACAGCCTGTGCCATACAAATTACAAAGCTACAGTTGGGAGCCTCTGTTTGCATCCAGGTCGCCTTAGGTTTGCAGAGCTGAGAGCAGCCAACTCTGCAACAGGGCATTGGGAATCAGAGGCAGAGAGGTGCTGTTCATGCCTAAAATGTCTTCTTATTTAGTTGCCACAAGGTTCCAGATTCTATTTAATACTACTCCTATTCTTTGGGGTTTAATTCACTCTTCAGGCTTCTCCTTCCAAATGGAGATGTTACCATGCAGTTTGCACCAGGGGACTTGGCAGGGTGACTCTGTGGATGGGGCTGGCCTGGTAGGGCCATTCTGGTCTCAGGCTCACTCACCCATCTGGTTGCTGGTAGAGTTTGGCAGCCTCTGACTCCTCCACTAGCCTAACCTTGTCCTCTAGCAGGCTAGCTTGGGCATACCTCCATGGCAATCACAGAGGGGCAGGAGACAAAGAAAAGGGAGAGAGGAAGCTGAAATGCTCTTGAGGACCAGGCTTGGGACTGTTCTCTGTGCTGTTTCTACTGGCCATAGACAAGCTGTGAGTCAGAGGTGGAGAAACACTCTGTCCTCTGATGGGAGGAATTATACAGTCACATTCAAAGGAAGTGAATACAGGTAAGGGTAGAGACTTAGGGCTATCTGAGGGTTATCAATCTTTCACACTGCCTCCAATTTTCTTTTTAA
The DNA here is from genome assembly GCA_963574355.1 of Loris lydekkerianus. Classification (NCBI taxonomy): domain Eukaryota; kingdom Metazoa; phylum Chordata; class Mammalia; order Primates; family Lorisidae; genus Loris; species Loris lydekkerianus. The sequence goes on along the minus strand of CAUYPK010002163.1, from coordinate 5,057 downwards.
ACTGAGGATAAGGTAAGAAAAATAAATACATAAACAAACATAGACTTCAACTAGGAGTCAGTCTCTGGGTCCATTTCCTGTCTAATAGGGCATTGAGATGCCATGCGGGCAGCTCCGCTACTGACTGGACCACATGGAGATACTAGCAGAACCCAGCCTTCCCGCCATCCCCCAAGCCACCAGCTGAGTGAGGAAAGCTTTCCTGGGCACTACCGAACACCCCAGCAGCTGGTTAAGTGCTCCTGAGTGACCCTAGCCAAAGCCACGTGGAAGAGAAGCATCACCTGATGGAGGTTCACCCAAATTCAGATCTAACCGAATAGTGCTGTTTTAAGCCTTTGCGTTTTGGGATACAACAAATACCTTGCCCAACACATTGAAGCAGGCTTGTCTAACACCAAGACCTCCTGTTACAAAGGACTGGACTTTCAGAAGATGAGAGGCTCAGTTTAACAGCAAGGGAGATGGCCCCACCAAGGACACGTTGCAAAGCCTCATCTTTGGAAAATGAGAAAAGAGTGTCACCCAGCAAGCCTGTGGCGATGCTGGGACATCTGTGGCCTGTCTTAGCCTGACGGAGCATAAGTGCCAACCTGCCTGAGGGCCTGCTTCCTTCACCCACAAGCCTCCTCGGCAGCCTGCAGAACATAATCAAGCTCCTTCACTTCCTGCCTATCAGAAAGAACAGCTTTCTGCCAAGGGCTTATTATTCCAGTCTTCCCAGGAGACATCATTTATAGCATGAATGGCTCTTAAGCTGCCAGAAGTGAAGATGAGGCATCTACTGGGTTATGTCCAGAGTGAGTAATTATTGGCTTTCTGTCCTTGTTCCTTCATGTCCAAATTATATCCATAGTTTGGAAAGCATGTGGTTTATACTCAAAGAAAATGCAAACACAGAACACAATAGGAAGTATGCTGTGATTCAGATGCCTGGCCCCCAAAGGACCTGCCCCCAGCCTGAGTGCCCTGAGCCTTTGTGCAGAGCCCTGAGCTTTTATCTGAAGACTCACGATGGTAGATCCACACTGCATCCTCTCTGCCTGGTTTGTGGTCCTCGTGTTCCCCAAGCATTCATGTTTTGTCTCTTTTCACCTCCTTGTAGTGACTCAGCACTGTCCTTATTTCAACCAAAGCTGTTTTCAAACAAATGACACCTGCAAAGCTGTCATGGGCAAGCTTTCCTGGTAGGGTCTCTCCACAGAGCCATAGCCAGACCAGCAGGCCCACTGGCAGTGAGTCCAGTCTCTAGCTGTATTCACATTGTTCTGGTTTTAAGGGGGAGTGTGTCAACATTAAAAACCAAGATTTTCCTAAAAACAGTGGCAGTCACTGTAAATCAATTTTACCAACTTAGGGCATGTTTCTCTGCTTTTTTGATTTTAGACAGGGCAGTAATGTGCCCAACCCAAAGACTACATTTCCCAGGCTCTCTTATGACAAGATGAGACCCATGTGACTCAGTTTTAGCCAGTGGGATGGAAGTGGAAGCCAGTGGGTGGGCCCCTTTTTCACTTCCCTCTTTTCTTCTTCCATTGTTGGGAATAAGATTGAGAGGCTGGCACTCTAGCAGCCATCTTGAACTATGAACTGACCTTGACAGCTAGGTGCTGGGATGCTACAGCAGAAAGAGAAGGAAGCTGAGTCCCTGCTGACTCTAAGAAGACACAGACTAGGCCTGAACTACCTGCACTGTGACTTCCTCCCCATATGTAAAAATAAGCTTCCTTCTTATCTTACTTAAGCCACTAAATGATGGGGCTACTGTTAAAGGTAGTAATGTAATCCTGAGATACTGTTTCTCTCAAAAAATCAAAAATCAAAATATCCAGGAATCTGTGAATATGCTCTTTTCTAATTTGTAACAGCTATATTGAGATATAATTCACATACCATACAATTCTTTGATTTAAATTATACAATTAAGGCCAAGTATCCTAGCTCTTGCCTTTAATCTGAGCACTCTAGGAGGCCAAAGTGGGAAGATCTCTTGAGGTCAGGAGTTTGAGACCAGCCTGGGTAACATAATGAGACCTTGTTTCTATAGAAAAATAAAAAAAAAATTAGTTGCATGGGGTGGCTCACACCTGTACTTTCAACTACTCGGGAGGTTGAGATGGGAGGATCATTTGAGCTCCAGAGTTCCAGGCTACAGTGAACTATGATGGAGCCACGGTACCATAGCCTGGGTGACAGAGTGAGTCCTTATCTCTTAAAAAAGATTTTTAAAATGAAGGGTATAGTTCTATGGCTTATAGTTATTCACATCTGTCATTACTGTACACAGCACCACTATCTTCTTCCAGAACATTTTCATAAACTTCAAAAAAGAAGCCTGCCCCATTAACTGTTACTCCCCAATTCCCTCTAACCACTACCCTCCTCTGCCCCTGGAGACCTCTCATCTACTTTCAGTCTCTGTAGATTTGCCCATTCCCGACATTCCGTAGAAATGGGGCTGTACAGTTGTGGCCTTTTGCTCTAACTCCTTTCACTTTGTATGGTGTTTTCAAGGTTCATCCATGTTGTACCACAGTTTATGGTCCAAGAAATCTCAAGACTGGGAAGTACCCCTGCCAGAGAGTGCTGTGACCTTTGTCTCATTTTGATCCGCAGAAGAGAACTGTGAAATGGAGAAGGCAGGTATTGTCTACCTCACTTGCTAGAGGAGAAACAGGCTCTGTTCACCTGAGTCATTTGCCTAATGTCCCCGTGGGCCTTCAGTTAAACAGCCTCCCCTCACCTCCAGACCATGCTACTTCTAAAATGTCTGTTGCACAGAATAATTGGAAATCACCATTCTGTTAAATTCTTCAAGGTCTAGAAAGTTCTAGATCAGCAACAAAGTGGCAGGTGAAGGGGCTTAAATACAGTCTTTTACTATGGCTAAAAGCTGAGGCCCCTTAGCCCCTACAGTCTACCAGTGGTTCTCAACCCTTTACTACAGTTCCTCATGTGTGGTGATCCCAACCATAAAATTATTTTTGTTGCTACTTCATAACTGTAATTTTGCTACTGTTATGAATAGCAATGTAAATATCTGATATGCAGGATGTATTTTCATTGGTTGCAGCCCACAGGTTGAGAACCACTGGCACTGACCAGGAGACAGAGGGTACAGGGAGGCAGAGACTGAACCACAGAGCCAAGACCTTTGTCTTGCTTTGTTCATGGGGGCAAAATGAGAATTTGGGTTCAGTCTAAGGTCTGCAGAGACTGACCCACAAGAGCCAAGACCTTTGTCTTGCTTTGTTCATGGGGGCAAAATGAGAATTTGGGTTCAGTCTAAGGTCTGCAAACCAGCATGCATTGTTTTAGGGTGTTCAGTTGCACTTAAACCGCTGGCACGTTGTGGGGGAGAACTGTGACCTACGGCAGAATGAACCTTCTCTGGCTAGTTTCTGTTTTTTCACTTCACACCGAGTCAAAGCCAGTGAACCGTTGCCATGCCTGAGGCTGTTGGTGAGCCCAGGCTGAGGCAGAGAGGAGAAGAGAGGGTGCTCCTGCCAGGTGGGACTCCCAGCGCAGGGAAAGCTTCCTGAAGAGGTGCTTTCATGGTCAGGTGCCAGGAGCCAAAAACCTGAGTTTAAGCTTATCAAGAATATTCATAGCCGGTTTAAACTTATCAGGAATATCCATAGCCGGTTTAACAGGAATAGTCACAGCTGGAAAGCATTTAAGGACGAGTAAGGCATTGTTACCCTTGGCTCCAGGAACTTGATTCCAGACACTAAAAACATCACACTTGCTCCTGGAATTCCCCACCCCCTCATACCTCTGAGCACACCTCCCCCCTCCGCTTGTGTTTATATGGCTGTTGAAAAATAAAGTTTTAGGGAGTTTGATCAGAATACTGTCTTGCTCCCGGTTTTTCGTGTCTCTTGTTCCCACCCACTCCCTCATTTCATACCCTAGGTCCCTGCTGAATTAGTCCCGCGGGTTGGGGCAGCATCTCAAGAAAGGGAAGTGCAGATGCTCTGGCAGAATGATGTTAAAACCATCTACTAAAATGACATTAATGTGTTTATCTTTTTACTAATTGAATTTTAAAGTATTTGATTTAAATAGGTTATTCTGAGGATATGAAATGCTCGGACACATTAGCAAGTCTTCTGAACAGTATGGAAGACTTTCTTAAGATTAACATTTGATGCTGCTGGCTATGTCCTGCACCAAAAGACCATCTCCTTCACTCTTTCATTATCAGAGAATGTAGGTAGCTAAAAATCTTCCCTAGGTAGCTTTCTTTGGTGTCATAAAGAAGAACGTCACACAGCCAGAGTTTCCTGACTGATTTTCATTCATTTTTACTGGCGAAATAGGGCCCAACCATGACTGGGGACAGCCTCGTCATATGGCTCCTCAAGTTTTCATTCCAAGAACCATAATTGCAGGCTAGTTTGAATCTGCTCTGCAAATGAAAGCTTCAAGGGTCATCCAGAGATTTTGGCCAGATGTACACACAATGTTTGTCTTTTTCAGCATCAGGTGTTCTCTTTCTGGGTTCCCCCCTCCCTTTGCAGCTGCTGTGAGTACCTCTGTTTTGGTTCACTTGATCTTCAAGTCTGCAAGAGTAGAGGTCTCTCTCTGCATTTTATTCACTCCCACTACCCTGAAACCTGCCTTCAGACTAAAATCTCTACAAATGTAATATATGCCCAGTGATATAACATTTCCTTGTCTAGGTTTCAAACTTATACCTCTAGTTCTACCTTGTCTTCATCACTTTACTGCCTTCCAGTGAGTTGATATGTGTTTGTCTTCCAGACAGTGCACTTGTTACCTGTTTGTATGTGTTGTAGGGAAGGAGAAGGGAGTAGCCACTTTTTGAAGTGGCACCTCAAGAGAGCTATCTTTTTATGTATCAAATCTTGTGCATATCTTCTAGGTTTCAGATACAATAAAATTTGGCACAGGTGATACCAAAAACACTTTCAGACTATGGCATCCCAAAATTATAGCTTCCAGTTGACTTTTCTTCCTTCTGCTTATTTTGTTTATGCTGTACATTTCTAACAAAAATTCACTTCCTTTTCTATTTTTGATCAATAGTAATT
>CAUYPK010002160.1:0-12795 GCA_963574355.1 Loris lydekkerianus | reverse complement strand
TGGACATAATGAGAAAAGATATAGCAGAGCTCAAGGAAACAAAAAAGTTGAGGACCTCCAAAATACAGTAGAATCCCTCAGTAATAGAGTTGACCAGGCAGAGAAAGGATCTCTGAAACTGAAGAGAAAGCTTTTGAATGTTCCAAAACACCCAAAGAGGCAGACAAATGGAGAGCAAAAACTGATCATTTCCTGAGAGAGTTGTGGGATCACTCCAAAAGATCAAACATTCATCTTATAGGAATTCCCGAAGGAGAAGAGGATGATCCTAAAGGTACAGATGCTCTACTCCAAGATATTTTGGAGAATTTCCCAAGCATTGCAAGAGATATAGAACTTCAGATAGCAAACAGTTTCATAACCCCAGCAAGACTCAATCCAAATAAAACATCTCATAGACACATTGTGATTAAACGTTGCCAAAGTTAAAACAAAAGAGAAAATTCTGTAAGCAGCCAGATGTAAGAAAAGCATCACCTACAAAGGGAGAAGTATCATAATGACTGCAGATCTCTCAGCCAAAATGTTTCAAGCCAGAAGAAGATGGTCATCGACCTTCAATCTCCTAAAACAAAACAATTTTCAGCCCAGGATCCTGTATCCAGCTAAACTGAGTTTCATTTGTGATCGAGAAATCAAATACTTTAATGACATAGACATGTTGAAGAAATTTGCCATAACAAAACCAGGTCTCCAGGATATGCTCAGACCCATCCTCCACAATGACCAGCGCAATGCTCTACCTCCAAAGTAAACTCACCCAGAAATTTTTGAACAAAAACCAACTTCCACAGTGGTGAAAGGATTAAAAATGTTCACTGGACATCCAAAAATCATGACACCCCAAACATAACCAGGCTTATCAATTCTCTCAATTAATGTGAATATTTGAAATTGTCCTCTAAAGAGGCACAGGCTCACTGGATAAACTCAGACCGGATATCTGCTATATACAAGAATCTCATCTTACCTTAAAGGATAAAAATAGATTCAGGGTGAAGGTGAACCCCAGAAAAAATCAGGGGTTGCAATTTTAGTAGCAGATACAATTGGCTTTAAACCAACAAGGATAAAGAAAGATAAGGAAGGTCACTACATATTTGTCAAGGGAAACACGCAACATGAATATTTCAATAATTAACATTTATGCACCCTACCAGAATGCTTCTCAATTCATAAAGCAGATACTAATGGATATGAACAACTTGATATCTTTCTGCACTATAATAGTTGGAGATTTTAACACCCCTTTGACAGTTTTGGATAGATCCTCCAAGAAGAAACTAAACAAAGAAATATTAGACTTAAACCTAACCCCAAAACAAATGGACTTTACAGATATCTATAAAACATTTCACCTAATAAAACTGAGTATACATTCTTCTCATCAGCTCCTGGGGCATCCTTCAAAATAGATCATATTCTAAGACTCAAGTCTAATCTCAGCAATTTTAAAAATATGGAAATTATTCCTGTATCTTCTCAGACCACCATGGAATAAAAGTTGAAATCAACAGCAACAGGAATCTTCATACTCAAACAAAGTCATGGAAACTAAATTATCTTATGCTGAATGACAACTGGGTCAAAGATCAGGTTAAGAAGGAAATCACCAAATTTTTGGAACAAAATGATAATGAAGACACAAATTATTAAAACTTGTGGGATACTACAAAGGCAGTTCTAAAAGACAAATTTATAGCATTGGAAACTTTCATCAAGAAAAAAAAAAAGAGAGGAAGCCAATAACTTAATGGGTCTTCTCAAGCAACTGGAAAAGGAAGAACATTATTACCCCAAACCCAGCAGAAGGAAAGAAATAACCAAAATTAGGGCAGAACTAAATGAAATTGTAAACAAAAGAATCATTCAGAAGATCAACAAAACACATAGATGGTTTTTTGAAAAGATTAATAAAATTGATAAACCTTTGGCCAACCTAACCAGAAACTGATAAGTAAAATCTCTAATATCCTCTATCAGAAACAATAAAGGAGAAATAACAAGATGCCTCAGAAATTAAAAAAAATCCTCAATTACTACAAAAACTCTATTCCCAGAAATATGAAAATCTGACAGAAATAGACCAATACCTGGAAGCACGCCACCTTCCTTAGGCCCAACCAAAAAGAATTAGAAATCTTAAATAGACCTATATCAATCACTGAAGTAGCATCAACAATACCAAATCTCTCAAAAAAGAAAAGTCCGTGACCAGATGGCTTCACATTCAAACTCTATCAAATCTTTCAAGAGGAACTAGTACTAGTTCAACCTTTTCCAAAGCATAGAAAAAGAAGGGATACTCCAAACATATTCTACAAAGAAAATATCATCCTGATCCCCAAACCAGGAAAGGATCCAACAAAGAAAGAACATTATAGACCGATATCATTAATGAATATCAATGCAAAAATATTCAATAAGATCTTAACAAACAGAATTCAGCAACACATCAAAAAACTTATACACCATGATCAAGTTGGTTTTACCACAGGGTTATAGGGTTGATTCAAAATATGCATATCTATAAATATAATACATCATATCAATAAAATAAAAACAAAGACCACATGATTCTCTTAATTGGTACAGAAAAAGCCTTTGATAATATCCAGCATCCTTTCATGATCAGAACACTTAAGAAAATAGGCATAGAAGGGACATTTCTTAAACTGATAGAAGCCATTGACAGAAAACCCATAGCCAATATCATATTGAATGGTATAAAATTGAAAACATTTCTACTCAGATCAGGAACAAGGCAAGGATGCCCACTGTCTCCACTGCTATTCAACATAGTAATGGAAGTCTTGCAATCAGGCAAGAGAAGGCAATCAAGGGTATCCAAATAAGGTCAGAGGAGATCAAACTCTCACTCTTCACTGATGATATGATTCTATACCTGGAAAATCCCAGGGACTCAAGTTCAAAACTCTTAGAAATGATCAAGAAATACAGCAGCATCTTTGGATACAAAATCAAGTCAGTAGCTTTTATATATGCCAATGATAGTCAAGCTGAAAATATAGTCAAGGACACTATTCATGTTATAGTAGGGCCAAAGAAGATGAAATATTTGAGAATTTACCTAACAAAGGGCATGAAAGATCTCTATAAGGAGAACTATAAAACTCTGAGAAAGGAAATAGCTGAAGATGTTAACAAATGGAAAAGCATACCACACTCATGGCTGGGAAGAATCAACATTGTTAAAATGTCCATACTACCCAAAGCAATCTACACATTTAATGCAATCCCTATAAAAGCACCAGTGTCATACTTTAAAGAACTTGAAAAAATCGTACTTTGTTTTATATGGAATCAGAAAAAACCTCAAATAGCAAATAGATTACTCAGAAATAAGGACAAATCAGTAGGTATCATGTTACCAGACTTCAGGCTATACTATAAATCTATAGTGATCAAAACAGCATGGTACTGGCACAAAAACAGAGTGGTAGACTTATGAAACAGAATAGAGAACCAAGAGATGAATCTAGCTACTTACTGTCATTTGATCTTCGACAAGTCTATCAAAAATATTCAATGGGGGAATGACTTCCTATTTAACAAATGGTGCTGGGTGAACTGGCTGGTGATCTATAGAAGATTGAAACAGGATTCCCATCTTTCACCATTAACAAAAATTGATTCTCACTGGATAAAAGATTTAAACTTAAGACATGAAACTATAAAAATACTAGAAGAGAGTGCAGGGAAAACACTTGAAGAAATTGGCCTGGGAGAATATTTTATGAGGATGACCCCCCGGGCAATTTAAGCAACACCACAAATACATTACTGGGATCTGATCAAACTAAAAAGCTTTTGCACAGCCAAGAGCACAGTAAGTAAAGCAAACAGACAACCTCCAGAATGGGAGAAGATTTTTGCAGGTTATGCTTCCAACAAAGGTCTGATAACTAGAATCTACAGAGAACTCAAACTAATAAATAAGAAAAGAATAAATAACCCCATTTCTATGTGGGAAAGAGACTTGAACAGCAACTTCTCTGATGAAGACAGGCACATGGCCTACAAATACATTAAAAAGTGCTCATTATCCTTAATCATCAGAGAAATGCAAATCAAAACCACTTTGAGATATCATCTAACTCCAGTAAGATTAACCCACATCACAAATCCTAAAACTACAGATGTTGGCATGAATGCAGAGAGAAGGGAATACTTCTACAATGCTGGTGGGAATGCAAGCTGATATGACCTTTTTGGAAAGAAATTTGGAAAGCACTCAAAGAACTAAAAGTAGACCTACCATTCAATCCTGCAATTCCTCTACTAGGTATATACCCAGATGATCAAAAATTATTGTACAACAAAGACATTTTCACCAGAATGTTTAAGGCAGCCCAATTTACAATAGCCAAAACATGGAAATAGCCCAAGTGCCCATCGACCCATGAATGGATTAACAAATTATGGTATATGTATAGCATGGAATACTATACAACCATAAAGAAGGATGGAAACTTTAGATCTTTTATGTTTACCTGTATGGAGCTGGAACATATTCTTCTTAGTAAAGTATCTCAAGAATAGGAAAAAAGTATTCAATTTACTCAATACTACTATGAAATCAATCACCTACACACTCATATGTAAAGAAAGTACAAGGGAAGACGAGAGAGAAGGGATGGGAGGGGGGAAATGGGAGGAGGGAGGAGATTTGGGGGGACCTCACCTAATGTGCATGATGCAATGGTACATTTCAAAACTATTAAGAAATGAGTATAATTGTGATGCATGTGTTACTTAGTTCAATGTTAGCATTTCACATTATATATTAAAGCAGTACCCTGGACCCCATAAATGCTTCAATGTACAAAGTTAAGATTTAATAAAAAATAATAATTAAAAAAATAAAAGACATTGTGAGAGTGGATCAAGAAACAAGACCAAACTGTATCTTAGCTACATGACCTCCACTTTAAACATATAGAAACATGTAGGTTAAAAGGATGAAGAAAAATATAGCATGTTAATACTAATCAAAAGAAAGCTGTATGCTATTATAAAAAACACAAGAGATAATGAATTGCTCATAAGGGTGTAGAGAAAAGAAGACCCCTGTATACTGTTGGTGGGAATGTAAATTAGTATAGCCATTATGAAAAATAGTATGAAGCTTCCTCAAAAAACAGAGCTACCAGGGTGGTGCCTGTGGCTCAGTGAGTAGGGTGCTGGCCCCATATACTGAGGGTGGTGAGTTCGAACCCAACCCCGGCCAAACTGCAACAATAAAAAAATTAAAAACAAACAAACAAACAAACAACAACAACAACAACAACAAAAAACAGAACTACCATACGATCTAGCAATCCAATTTCTGGGTGTATATCTGAAAGAAATAAAATCAGCATTTTTTTTAATCTCCAAAGGAAATAAAATCAGCATCTACACCTCTGTACTCATTACAGTGTTGTTCACAATAGCCAAGACATACAAACTAAATGCCATCAATGGATCAATGGATGAATGGATGAAACAGATATGAGTGCATAAAGATAATGTGACACCTATACACACATATATACACATGTATAATGGGATATTATTCAGCCATAAATAGAAGAAAATCCTGCCATTTGCAACAAAATGAATGATCCTGGAGGACATTATGCTACGTGAATTAAGCCAGGCACAGAAAGACAAATACTGCATGATGCTACCTAAACTCAGAATCTTAAAATGTTGAACTCACAGAAACAGAAAGTAGAACAGTGGTTGCCAGAGCTGGGCAGGGATTTAGAGAGAGACATGGGGGAAATGTTGGTTTAAGGACATAAACTTTCAGACATAAGATGAACAAAACCTGGGCCTCTAATATACAGCATGGTGATATAGTTAATAATACTATATTATAACTTGAAATTTGCTAAAGGAGTAGATTTTAAGTGTTCTTGACACACATACACATGCAACTATTTACTTGATTTTTCTAATCATTTCACAGTGTATTCATATATTAAATCATCAAATTGTACACCTTAAACATATCTAATTTTCATTTGTGAATTACACTTCAATAAACCTGGGGGTGGGGAGAAACATAAATTGGCTATATTAACTTCACACCGAGCAAACTTCAGAGCAAGGAGGGGTAAAGAGGGGTATCCCATAGTGACAGTGAGGTCAATTCTCCAAAAAGACACAACAATCATTAATGTGTATGCATCTAACAACAACGCACCAAGGAAAAATATTAATAGATGGATCCAATATTATAGTTGGAGACTTCAACCCCCCTCTATCAAAAAAGAACAGATCCAGTAGGCAGAAAATTATTAGGGACATGACATAGTTGAACTCAACTGGACCATCAAAAAAGTAGATATCATTGACTTCTATAGACAACTATATTCAATAATAGCAGAACACACATTCTTCTCAAGTTCACATGAAACATTCACCAAGGTAGATCACATTCTGGGCCACAGAACACACCTTAATGCATTTTTTTTCACCTCTAGAATTATTACTGTAAAAAATAGATACATACTTTCAGATACATGTAACTTCTTTTCGGTTTGGGTTTTAAATAGCAATTGATGTTTGTTTTACTCTACATTAGCTATCTCAGGTCTCTTTATTTATTTATTTATTTATTTTTATTGTTAAACCATAGCTGTGTATATTAATGCAATCAAGGGGTACACTGTGTGGGTTTCATATACAATCTGAAATATTCTCATCAAACTGTTCAATGTAGCCTTCATGGCATTTTCTTAGTTATTGTATGTAGACATTTGTATTCTGCCTTTAGTAAGTTTTGCCTGTACCCATTCTAAGATGCACCATAGGTGAGGCCCCACCCATTACTCTCCCTCCACCCTAACTTCCCCCCTCCCTTCCCCTTCCTTGGCCCTTTCCTCATAGTCTTGTGCTATAGTGGGGTTATAGCCTTCATGTGAAAGCTATAATTTAGCTTCATAGTAGGGCTGAGTACATTGGATACTTTTTCTTCCATTCCTGAGATACTTTGCTAAGAAGAATATGTTTCATCTCCATCCATGTAAACATGAAAGAGGTAAAGTCTCCATCTTTCTTTAAGGTTGTGTAATATTCCATGGTATACATGTACCACAATTTGCTAGTCCATTCATGGGTTGATGGGCACTTGGGCTTCTTCCATGACTTAGCAATTATGAACTAGGCTGCAATAAACATTCTGGTACAGACGTCTTTGTTATATTGTGATTTTTGGTCTTCTGGGTATATACCTAGTAAAGGAATTATAGGATCGAATGGCAGGTCTATTTTTAGGTCTCTAAGTAGTCTCCAAACATCCTTCCAGAAGGAACGTATTAGTGTGCATTTGCACCAGCAGTGTAGAAGTGTTCCCTTTTCTCCACATCCATGCCAACATTTCTGGTTAGGGGATTTTGTTATGTGGGCTACTCTTACTGGGGTTAGGTGATATCTCAAAGTAGTTTTGATTTGCATTTCTCTGATATTTAAGGATCGTGAGCTTTTTTTCATGTGTTTGTAGATCATGTGTCTGTCTTCTTTAGAGAAGTTTCTCTTCAAGTCCCTTGCCCACCCTGAGATGGGATCACGTGTTCTTTTCTTGCTAATAGGTTTGAGTTCTCTGTGGATTCTGGTTATTAGACCTTTATCGGAGGTATAACCTCCAAATATTTTCTCCCATTCTGAGGGCCATCTGCTTGCTTTACTTACTATGATCTTGGCTGTGCAGAAGCTTTTTAGTTTGATCAGGTCCCAGTAGTATATTTTTGATACTGCTTCAATTGCCTGGGGAGTCTTCCTCATGAAATATTCACCCAGGCCAATTCCTTCAAGAGTTTTCCCTGCACTTTCTTCAAGTATTTTTATAGTTTCATGTCTTAAGTTTAAATCTTTTACCCAGTGAGAGTCTATCTTAGTTAATGATGAAAGGTGTGGGTGCAGTTTCAATCTTCTACATGTTGCCAGCCAGTTCATCCAGCACCATTTGTTAAATAAGGAATCTTTTCCCCACTGAATGTTTTTAATTGGCTTGTCAAAGATCAGATAATGGTAAGTAGCTGGATTCATCTCTTGGTTCTCTATTCTGTTCCAGACATCTACTTCTCTGTTTTTGTGCCAGTACCATGCTGTTTTGATCACTATCAATTTGTAGTATAGTCTGAGGTCTGGTAGCGTAATTCCTCCTGTTTTGTTTTGTCTTGGCTGTTTGAGGTTTTTTTTGATTCCATATAAAACTAAGTATTATTTTTTCAAGATCTTTAAAGTATGACAGTGGAGCTTTAATAGGGATTGCATTAAAATTGTATATTGCTTTGGGTAGTATGGACATTTTAACAATGTTGATTCTTCCCAGCCACGAGCATGGTATGTTTTTCCATTTGTTAACGTTTTCAGGATTTCTTTTCTTAGAGTTTCATAGTTTTCTTTATAGAGATCTTTCACGTCTTTTGTTAGATAAACTCCCAAATATTTCATCTTCTTTGGCACTACTGTGAACAGAATAAAGTCCTTAACTGTTTTTTCAGCTTGACTATTGGTATATATAAAGGCTACCAATTTATGAATGTTGATTTTGTAACCTGAGACGCTGCTGTATTCCTTGATCACTTCTAAGAGTTTTGTAGTAGAATCCCTGGTGTTTTCCAGATATACAATCATACCATCTGCGAAGAGCGAAAGTTTGATCTCTTCTGACCCTATATGGATACCCTTGATTGCCTTTTCTTCCCTAATTGTGATGGCTAAAACTTCCATCACAATGTTAAAAAGCAGTGGAGACAATGGGCAGCCTTGTCTGGTTCCTGATCTGAGTGGAAATGATTTCAATTTAACTCCATTCAATATATTGGCTGTGGGTTTGCTGTAGATGGCCTCTATCAGTTTAAGAAATGTCCCTTCAGGGGAGGTATTGGTGGAGGGAGGGTAATGGGTGGGGCCACATCTACGGTGCATGTTAGAATGGGTACAGGTGATTGCACTAATGTACACAGTTATGATTTAACAATAAAAAAAAAAAATTAAAAAAAAAGAATAAAATTAAATAAAATTAAAAAAAAAAAAAGAAAAAGAAATGTCCCTTCTATACCAATTTTCTTAAGTGTTCTGATCATGAAGGGATGCTGGATATTATCAAAAGCTTTTTCTGCGTCAGTTGAGAGAATCATATGGTCTTTGTTTTTTAATTTGTTTATGTGATGAATTATACTTATAGATTTACGTATATTGAACCAGCCTTGAGACCCTGGGATAAAACTGACTTGGTCATGATGTATAATTTGTTTGATATGTTGCTGGATTCTGTTTTGTTAGGATCTTGTTGAATATTTTTGCATCTATATTCATTAGGGATTTCTTCTTGACTTGCGAATGCTCAGGCTCAGGGTGTGTGAGACAGTGCTCCTCCTCTTCAGACCTGTTCTTCCCCTGGTTTCACCTCCTTCATGGCAGTAGAAGCAGCATGCCGCCCAGTTGCCCGAGTCCTGCACATGGAAGTTGCCTGGGTCTTCCTTGTCTCCCCCTCTGCCTTCCAGTTAGACACTCAGTTCTTTCTCACTCTCATCTCTCTGTCTCTTTTCTTTCTACTCGTTGTCAGCCTTAATGCAGCCGCTGTTCTCTCTCACCTGGACTAAGGCAACAGCAGCTGCACTGTGCTGCCTCTCTTCACTCTTCGTAATAGATTTAAAATAGATTTTTTTTTGATTGGAAAAATATGTGTGAGTCCTTAAATTAAAATAAATTTAGGGCATGAAAGAGGTTGTATTTTTATTCTTTTCTTTGAAAAACGTTGCACAATGCAATTTCTTTCTCAGAGTGGTATACTGAACATTATTTAACCTCATATTTACTAGATTTAATTTTTGTCATAATATAATACTGTCACAGCTGTTGGCCCTTATACTAATGTATGTATGCCTGCGAAGGTTGTGAACTTTTCTTCTAAAATCTATGTTGCCAGTGTCACTTTTCACATATGATAACTTTTTGGGCAGTTCTTCAGAATTCCACTTGGGGCTCAGCTTCTTGCTAGCCTAGGAAGTTATTTTGACCTGTCGATCACTGAGTTATCAGATATAATACTGGTTTTGTTTGTTTTTCACTTGAAGGTAAGCTTTTTTTCCCTTTCTTTTTTTGTTAGTCCTAGGATAAGTCTGAGTTGTTACTTAATGTTAAACTTCAGCATATGGGGCTGGCACCTGACTCCTTTGAGCCACAGGTGCTGCCCCTTAAATTTTCTTTTTCTTTCTTTTTTTTTTTTTTTTTATATGCATAGTACTGAAATAAACACAATGTGATTTATTTATAAAGAAGAACAAAGTGACAATGAACAGTATTTCAGAAATTGAAAAAGGTGACACTAACAGTATTGAATGCACACCTTTTTATTTCTTCAGATTCAGAGTTTGTGATTCAAATATATAAAGATGAAGAAAAGTTTTCTTTTTAAATTTAAGTCTTTATTTACAATTTCACCAAAGTGTCATGACAACAAAATACATCTGGTTTACCAGAGCATACATGAACAGTAAGATACATGATTAGACCACTGTTGAGGTATTTGTCTTATGTAGGAGATAATAAACAAGCAAAGATGTGCACACAAAGTAATTTTCTCAGTTTATTCTTAGAGATTTGGTGATTTTTAAAATAGGACTGTTTATTTAATCATGTGAAGGATAGGATGAAGTCTATGAAGACAGTGTATATATATATATATACTTATATATAGTATTCAAATATGTATATATTTCCAAATATGTATTTCCACATACACATATATAAATAAATATGGATATATGATGGCCCACAGAGTGCATTGCCTTAGAAACAAGATATTTTCTTTTTTTTTTTTTTCATTGCAGTTTGGCCGGAGCCGGGTTTGAACCCACCACCCTTGGTACATGAGGCCGGTGCCCTATTCACTGAGCCACAGGCGCCGCCTGAAACAAGATATTTTCAACAGAATTTAGATACCTGATCCCATGGTTCCTCCTAAAGTTATCTTCCCAGAACCTTACAACATCTTCCACCACCTTCTGTTTTTCTTAAGTGAGGAAAAGGAGTTTTCACAAGCTTTTAAGGGAATTTTTCTCCCCTAGATTATGAAGTCTGTGCAGGAGAAGGAGTCAGGGCTTCGCTGTTTCCTTTCCCCACCAGTGCACACACCTACTGGTTGGCAACACAAAGCTTGGCTCGTGTTAGTCCTTCATTAAATAGTTTCTGGATGAACGAGTGAATGAATGTATACCGCACAATTATTCTAGCAAATTACCGTTTGAAACGAGGAACCGGGAGATGTGTTTTAAGACTCTAGAAAGCTCACCTTGGGAGGAAGCACAGGGTAAGGGATGTCGCTTCCCTCCTTGGTGTGTCTTCTCAGGATAGGTGATCGCTAGGTAATTGTATTTGTTTACATAATTGGGTGAGTTGATAGATGAATTCTTTCGGCTTCAGCCACTTGGGCAGTTTTCTGTCTTTTGCAACTTGATTAAGAATGCTCCTCCTTCGCATCCCTCCCCATTTAGTTCAGGTGTCTTTTCTCTGGTCCTTCCCCTATGTATCTGCTCTCCATAAACATCTTCCTAAGACTGGTTCCTTCTGGAAACGCTCTTGGCTTTCGGCACCTCCAGGATAAAGTCCAGGTGTTGTATCACAGGCTTTTAGAAGTCTGGCCTTTACCGTTTGACCCACGCTCACCTTTTCATTCTCCCCTCTGCTATTCTTCGAGCCGGAACTTGGGAGAGCTGCCCTGCTCCCATGCAGAGGTTATTCATAGGCTGTTTGTTGGCTTGTCCAGTGTCCTCGCGTCACATTCAGTATCACCGTCATGTTGCCCACACCCTTTGTCAGTATTCAATATGATAGGAAAAATAAAATTAAAGTTTAAAAAAACTCAGAAAATGGATAAATGATAAACAACTGGTATTTGAAAAACCTAGCAGATGTCTATGTAGGAGAAAAGAGGGCTAGACTTGATTACAGTTAGTCAGTACGGTTCACAGGTTCCATGTGTTTACCTTAGTAAGTTATTCTTGTATTTATTTCACCTTTTTTTAAAAAAAAGCAATGAAGGCTCAGTGCCTGTAGCTCAGCGACTGGGGCTCCGACCACATAGACTAGGGCTGCTGGGTTCGAACCTGGCCCAGACCTGCCAGACAACAATGGCAACTACAAAAAAAAAAAAAAAAAAAATAGCTGGGCCTTGTGGCTGGCACCTGTGGTCCAGCTACATGGGAGGCTGAGGCAAGAAAATCACTTAAGCCCAAGAGTTTGAGGTTGCTGTGAGCTGTGATGCTGTGGCACTCTGCCTAAGGTGACAAAATGAGAATCTTGTCTCAAAAAGAAAAAAATAATAATGAGGCTGTTAAATACATTTCAAAGTTAAAGCTTTATGCAAGGAAGTATAGGCAGCCACTGGTACTGCTCAGGGCAGAGCTGCCTCTGCTGCCACGCTGTGTGCTCAGCTCTTCACAGGGGCTTTCTCAGCGCCTCTCCTTCCTCTCTTGGGTCGGCCTGCCTCAGACACGGCTGCTGGCTCCTCGCAGAGCCTCCTTTTTGAACTTGATGGTGTGGAGGAGGGGACCTTGGCTGGTGAGGACTGATTGCATGGAGGAGGGGGCCTTAGGGATGGTGAGGACTGATGATGTGGAGAGGGGACCTCAGGGATGGTGAGGACTGATGATGTGGAGGGGGGACCTCAGGGATGGTGAGGACTGATGATGTGGAGGGGGGACCACAGGGATGGTGAGGACTGATGCTGTGGAGGGGGCGACATACGGGAAGTTCGGGAGTGAGCATGTGTCCTGG
>CAUYPK010002159.1:0-56620 GCA_963574355.1 Loris lydekkerianus | reverse complement strand
ACTATAGCTTTCACATGAAGGCTATAACCCAACTATACCACAAGACTATGAGGAAAGGACCAAGGAAGGGGAAAGGAGGGGGGAGGTTTGGGTGGAGGGAGGGTGATGGGTTGGGCCACATCTATGGTGCATATTTTTATCTACAATAAAAAATAAATAAAATAATTAATTAATTAAAAAAAAAAAAAAGCTGGGCGTGTGGTGGGCGCCTATAGTCCCAGCTACTTGGGAGGCTGAGGCAGGAGAATGGCTTGGGCCTAGGAGTTGGAAGTTGCTGTGACCAGTGATGCCATAGCCCTCTAATGATGACGACATAGTGAGACTCTGTCTCAAAAAAAAAAAAAAAAAGTGAATTCTGGGCCAGTAGGTCCAGGCCAGCACCCCAAATTTTAAATTCTACGTTATTATTAAGCTCTGTACTGACACGGGTGCTTCTCCAGTGGTTCTCAACCTTTCTAACACAATCCAAAGGGGTCGCGACCCACAGGTTGAGAACCTCAGTCACTGAGGACAACGCTTGAGTGAGGACAATCCTTGAGGAGTGTACTAGTCAATGTCCTCCAGGGAAAGAAAGCCAGTCAGTTCTCCGTCTTTCAATACCTCTCTCTAGAGGAGATAGAAAAAGGATGTAAGAGTTTGACTCGAGCAGCTACAGGAGCTAGTGAGACATTCGTAAGGCAGGCGGGAAGTTCCAGCAGGAGCTGCCTTCCTAAGTTCAAAAGACGTTTGGAGGCAGAATTCCCCCCTCTTTTTTGCAACCTCAATCTTTTCCTTAAATCCCTCAGCTGACTGACAAGGCCCGCCCACGTTATGAAGGGTAATCAAGTTTACTGAAAGTCTATTAATTTTAATGTTCGTTCCGTCTAAAAAATAACTGCACAGCGATATCTCGACTGGAAATGTTTGTCCAAACAACTAGATACCTAAATTGACACATAACAAGATTAGCATCCACAAGTAGCAGGGCTCCCAAGCAGGGGTGTGCAAACCAAACCACAGCCTCCAGGCCAGATGTGGCTGGACACCGGCCTGCCTCTATGTATCCCACAAGCCCAGTGACAGTTGTAAATGATTAGAAAAGTTAAAAGAAGAAGAATATTCCATGCCAAGTAAAGTTATATGAAATTCAAATGTCAGTGTGGCTAAATGAAGTTATCCTGGAATACAGTCACACTCGCTCACGTCTGCCTGTCTGTGGTTGGTTTCCTGGATCTGGCAATGAGCAGATGAGACAGAGCCTATATGGTCCACAAATCATCCAATATGTGCTATCTCATCCTTTACAGGAAAAGTTACTGACTCTTGTTTTCAAGGGAAGAACATGATTTTATCGGAGTAGAACTGAGATACGAATACAGAGTAAGAAGAAACAGTAAGGCAGGAAAGAGCTTCTCAAAGGTTTGTGTTTATCAGAATAATTTAGATTGTTAAAATGCAGATTTCTGTGCTCGCCCAGCCTGGAATCCTAGTGCTGGAGCCCTTGAGCTCAGGAGTTCTAGACCAGAATGAGTGAGTCCCATCTCTACTAAAAATAGAAAAATTAGCAGGGCGTGGTGCCGGGTGCCTGTTGTCCCAGCTACTCAGGAGGCTGAGGCAGAAGGATTGCTCAATCCCAAGAGTTTGAGGTTGCTGTGAGCTGTAATGCCACGGCACTCTAGCCTGGGTGACAGAATGACACTGTGTCTCCAAAAAAATAAAATAAAATAAAATAAAATAAAATAAAATAAAATAAAATAAAATAAAATAGGGAGAAAAGTTACAGATTTCTGGCCATGACTCCAACCACGTTTGTGATTCTGTACGTCTGGGTAGGACCCCAGAGTTTGTGCTTGTAACCAGTTTCAAGTTGAGGTCGATGCTGCTGGTCCAGAGACCATATTTTAAGATCACGTTTAAGAAGTTATAACATTTTTTAGCTGAAAAGACAATAAAGCCATAAAGGAGTTATTAAAAAAAAAAAAAAAAAAAAAACTAAAATAGAAAAACCCACACAGCGTATAAGACGGTGTTTCAAGAGGGAAGTAATATTTCAAGCTGTCCAAAAGTGCTTAACCAATCAATAAACTGAGGACCCAAAATAGCCTCTGGATTTACAGAAAGGACATCTCTGCTGGTCCTTCCTAACGAAATTGTCCCAGTGTACTCTTGGTACGTGGTGGGAATACAACTCCTTTATGTCAAATTATTGAAAGTTGAAGCTAATAAATGATACTAGCTAAATTATAATCATTTCACTAGGGAGTCTATTATGTTTGAGATGAGCATACACCACCCCATTGTGTGGCTAAAGACACGTATGTGACATTAAAAGAGGTGAAGCAATATAGTTCATAGATTCTCAAGTCAGTATTATAAAGAAATAAAAGTTTTGTAAAATTGGATATAACAAATGCAACTAATGTTGAATCTGACTTAATCTGTAGGGGTTTTCTACCAATAGCACATGGTGTCTTAATCATCTTTGAAAATAAATAAAAACTTACATATAAACATAAGTATGTTTAAAGCTGAACTAAAACTGATATGCTTCTAAGATCTTCATAAATGAATTATTCCCGAAAAAATGTCTTATTGAATTGATGTCATTTACTTAATAATGTGTTTGAATAAAAAAAAAAAAAAAAAGAATTCATTTCCATCTGTCTGAGAGAAATGTACATTATCTTTTCTTAGATCTTGATTGCTTAGATTCTTTGGCCATGTAAAATAAATTCAAAAACCCAAGATACAAATAAATGCTCAATGTCCCTTACATTTGAGTATACTTCAGTTATAAATCGTGAAGAAGGTTACAGTCCTAATGAAAAGTAGAATTCAATAGTTGTGCTGAAACGCTTTACAATTTTCCTCCTTTCTGCCTTATCTCCAAGTGACAAAATTTTCCAAATCACAACCAAAAAAAAAAAAGTATCCCCTAAATGTATGCACCAGAAGTCACATTTGGAAGGACATCTTAAGATGTGCCTTATTTGTTTGTTTATTTATTCTGCGTGGAAGTGCCCCATGAGTGCAGGGGTTCAGAGGCAGCCAATCTGCAATCTGAGAAGGTCACAGCAGGGACTTTGAAGACCAGCTCTCTGCAACTAATACGCAGATTTCCTAGATGGTTTTTTTCCATGCTGTTGCTTAGACAGATAGATACACGTTCCGGGAGTTACAAAACTCCTACAGACTTTGAGTGCTGTCTACTAAAATTGCTATCTGGATAACTTTTTTAAATCGAGGGATGTAAATCCTTGCAGGTAGGAGCATGCTAAATTCTTCATTTTTAATGGATTTTCCTCCTTCAAATTTTCAAAGTCTTAAAGACTCTTCTGTACCTTTTAGACATGGATGTGATTATGGGCTGTAAATACTAATCTGAACTTTGCTATGTGGGAATTATTATTTTTTTTTTTCCATTAAGACTTGACATTGCATTGAGTGATTATTTTGTAATCACCACATAGTGACTAATAAATATTTGATTCCATATAATACATTTAAAACGCAGAGGATTCTTCTTTGCCTATGTGCCCTGGCAATGGAGGCCCATTCGCTGTCTGTTGAAGGGTTTGGGATGAATAGAGTCTGTGGGAGGATTGAGGAATTCTGGGAGGAGCCTCCTGAGCAAACTTTGGTCATATTTATTATCATATAGTGAGAAGAATTAGACAAAAGCTGCTTGCCCAATGGACATTAGCCCTGATGAGGGAGGATGTTATAGGCGAAAAGCCTATAAGTAAACCTTTAAATGGTTCCATTTTGAGAAGGCAAGTTTAAAGTCTTTTGTGAGTTAAAAAGGAAAAAATCCTGGCTCAGGATTTTCCAGACTACTCCCTAAAGATGATTAACAGCCTCCAGATAGTTAAGCATTCAAACAGCTTAATTCCCCAGAATCTTGTTTTGTGGTTTTGTTTTTGATTACTTAACGTAATAATAGCTTCAGTGAAGTAGTTATCAGTTAAAGCTGTTAAAATTTAGCTCATAAGGGTAACTTTAGATAATGTTGGCAAAATGGTTATCAGTTAATCTGATTTGTTCATAGGCCCATAAGTACTAGGCAGTAAAAGGCCAGGGGCCAAGGTTTAAGTCATGTGTCTATTGATTAAGTTGTGTGCCTACAAAAGCTTTGGTGGAAGAAATAAAGATTGCCACTTGTCATGAGGATGTAAGTGGTCCTCCTTATTACTCAGACTGTTTCACTGCAGGACTCATTTCTCTGTGCCGTGGTCAATTGGGAGACACTCACTCAACAGATGTGGAGAAGGGCAGATAGAATGTCCCCACCTTTGCTTTGGCAAAACTACAGGCCTTGAGCACAACCTCTGCCTCTAGCGTCAAGAGACCTTTGAAATCTAGAGAATCTTTCCTGTAATTATCATTGCCACACCTCACACACACATCCTCCCTTGGAGGCCAGTTCTCTGAGCTCCTGTGAGTACAGAACTCCCATAACATTCTCGTGATTCTCCAGGTCTCTCCAGCACCAAGTGAGTCTGACTCTAAAGATCAGGGCACAGTTCCCCCTGTGTCTATGACAAACACACCCTGTGCTGTAAGCTTTCCTACTCTGCAAGGCCCTCGTTTCCTTCCTCAAAAAACTGTATTTCATGTTTACCAAAAAACAAAAAAAAAGAAAAAAAATAGATAAATAAAGTGCATCAGGTCATATGAAAAAGAAAAGAAAAAGACACAATAAGAAACTCATGGAGCATTAAGGAAAATTCAGGGGCAGAGAGAAGGGCTACTGTCCCCATGCTGCTGTCAATTCCCAGAAGTGTCCCCAGGCGTGACGTCCATTCCCAGAAGTGTCCCCAGGCGTGACGTCCATTCCCAGCAGTGTCCCCACGCTGGAGTCCATTCCCAGCAGTGTTTCCACACTGACTTCCATTCCCAGCAGTGTCCCCACGCTGACGGCCATTCCCAGCAGTGTCCCCACGCTGGTGTCCATTCCCAGCAGTGTCTCCACACTGACTTCCACTCCCAGCAGAGTCCCCATGGTGGTGTCCATACCCAGCAGTGTCCCCATGCTGGCGTCCTTTCCCAGCAGTGTCCACACGCTGGCATCCATTCCCAGCAGTATCCCCACGCTGACTTCCATTCCCAGCAGTGTCCCTACACTGGCGCCCATTCCCAGCAGTGTCCCCATGCTGGCGTCCATATCCAGCAGTGTCCCCATGCTAGCGTCCATCCCCAGCAGTGTCAAAATGCTGACTTCCATTCCCAGCAGTGTCAACACACTGACGTCCATTCCCAGAGGTGTCCCCATGCTGGCGTTCATTCCCAGCAGTGTCCCCACGCTGGCGTTTATTCCCAACAGTGTCCCCATGCTAGTGTCCATTCACAGCAGTGTCACCACGCTGACTTCCATTGCCATCAGTGTCCCCATGCTGGTGTCCATTCCCAGCAGTGTTGCCACGCTGGCGTCCATTCCCAGCAGTGTCTCCACGTTGGAGTACATTCCCAGCAGAGTCCCCACGGTGGTGTTCATTCTCAGCTATGTACCCACGCTGGCGTCCATTCGCTGCTGCGTCCCCATACTGAAGTCCATTCCCAGCAGGGTCTGCACGCTGGCATCCATTCCCAGCAGTGTCGCCACACTGACTTCCATTTCCAGCAGTGTCCCCACTCTGGCATCCATTCCTAGCCGTGTGAACACGCTATCGTCCATTCCCAGCAGTGTCCCCACGCTGACATCCATTCCCAGCAGTGTCCCCATGCTGGCGTTCTTTCCCGGCCGTGTCCCCATGCTGGTGTCCTTTCCAGGCAGTGTCCTCATGCTGACGTCAATTCCTAGCTGTGTCCCCATGCTGGTGTCCATTCCCAGCAGTGTCCCCATGCTGGTGCCCATTCCCAGCAGTGTCACCACGCTGGCATCCATCGCTAGCAGTATCCCCATGTTGGTGTCCATTCGCAGCACTGTTCCCATACTGAAGTCCATTCCCACCAGTGTTCGCATGCTGGCATCCATTTCCAGCAGCGTCCCCATGCTGGCGTTTATTCCCAGCAGTGTCCCCACGCTGAGGTCCATTTCCAGCAGTGTCCCCACACTGGCGTCCATCCCCAGCAGTGTCCCCACGTTGGAGTACATTCCCAGCAGTGTCCCCACGTTGGCATCCATTCCCAGCACTGTCCCCACACTGGCGTCCATTCCTAGCAGTGTCAACACACTGACGTCCATTCTCAGCAGTGTCCCCACGCTGACTTCCATTCCCAGCAGTGTCCCCAAGCTGGTGTCCATTTCCATCAGTGTCCCAATGCTGGCGTCCTTTTCAGGCAGTGTCCCCATGCTGCCGTCCATTCCCAACAGTGTCAACACGCTGACGTCCATTCCCAGCAGTGTCCCCACACTGGCGTCCATTGCAAGCAGTGTTCCCATGCTGATGTCCATTTCCAGCAGTGTCCTCACGCTGGCGTCCATTCCCAGCCGTGTCCCCATGCTGGTGTCCATTTTCAGCAGTGTCCCAATGCTGGGTCCTTTTCAGGCAGTGTCCTCACGCTGACGTCCATTCCCAGCAGTGTCCCCAAGCTGGTGTCCATTTCCATCAGTGTCCCAATGCCGGCATCCTTTCCAGGCAGTGTCCCCACACTGCCATCCATTCCCAGCAGTGTCAACACGCTGACGTCCATTCTCAGCAATGTCCAAATGCTGGCGTCTATTCCCAGCAGTGTCAACACGCTGACGGCCATTCTCAGCAATGTCCCTATGCTGGTGTCCATTCCCATCAGTGTCATCATGCTGACATCCATTCCCAGCAGTGCCCCACGCTGGCGTCCATTCCCAACAGTGTTCCGATGCTGGCGTCCCTTGCTAGCAGTGTACCCACGCTGGCGTCCATTCCCAGCAGTGTCCCCATGCTGGTGTCCATTCCCAGCAGTGTCCCCATGCTGGCGTCCATTCCCAGCAGTGTCCCCACGCTGGCGTCCATTGACAGCTGTGTCCCCACGCTGGCATCCATTCCCAGCAGTGTCAACACACTGACATCCATTCCCAGCAGTGTCTCCACTCTGGTGTTTATTCCCAGTAGTGTCCCCACGCTGGGATTCATTGCCAGCAGTTTCCCCACGCTGGCATCCTTTCCCAGCAGTGTCAACATGCTGACGTCCATTCCCAGCAGTGTCCCCACGCTGTTGTCCATTCCCATTGGTGTCCCCACGCTGGCGTCCTTTCCCAGTAGTGTTCCTATGATGATGTCCATTCCCCGCAGTGTCCCCAGTCTGGCGTCCTTTCCCAGCAGTGTTCCCACCCTGACGTCCATTCCCAGCTGTGCCCTCATGCTGGCATCCATTCCCAGAAGTGTCACCACGCTGTTGTCCATTCCCAGTGGTGTCCCCACAATGATGTCCATTCCCAGCAGTGTCCCCACTCTGGCGTCCTTTCCCAGCAGTGTCCCTACGCTGGCGTCCTTTCCCAGCAGTGTCCCCATCCTGACGTCCATTCCCAGCTGTGCCCTCATGCTGGCGTCCATTCCCAGCAGTGTCCCCACGCTGGCTTCACTGACTTAATTGCTTTACACTTATGCCCCATTCTGCTAGTTTGTACCTTCTCGAGGGCAGGAAAGTTGTCCTGAAATTGTAATAACAATAACATCTAAAAGAAAGGGCGAGAATTACCATTTACCTTCTCTGTCTACATCCCTTTGTGCTTTACTCACAGAAAAATTTGCACCAACAATTCTGCCATGCTGGAAAAAATCATTGGAAAATCTACCCCTTTTCCACATTTGCTCTTCTTTTTGGGGAGAATCTGGCTGTAGAATGTCCAACCTTCATTGATCCATGTCATATATACGGGCAGAGTTACTTTGCCTCAAATATTGGTAACCAAGATACACATCTGGGTTGGACTTAGGGGCAGTCTAGGGAAGCCTTGGGGAATCAGAGATGTGCCAATCATTCCCATGTATTATTATGGCAGAAAATAAGTTTGTAAGGTAAGCCAAAATTTTCTGTGTGAATAGTAAGTGCATTTGAAGTAAGCTATGAAGACTTACATTTGTCAACAGGTGGCTTCCAAAGTCTTGGCTGATGGGGGGGTGAGAAAAAACAAGAATCCCATTTGTTCTAAATTCAAGCTACTCTTCTCGGTTGAGAACTACAGAGCCCTGTGGTGCCAGACCTTTGTTTAATAAGGACTTTACTCCCAGTGGTTTCTTAGATCTTGCATCCCTTGGTCAAAGTCTAGAGGAAATAATTCATAATTTATTAATTTATGTTCTCCCAAGACTAATAACTGCTACATTTATTTGGCAGTTAACTGTGGACCACGATGTTTGGGATACTTTAATCCCTTCTTCAGCCCCATGGTGAGAAATGAATGTCTACATGTCGGTAACAGGGATGGCCAGTCAGCAAAATAAACTTGGTATCTGCTTTCATGGAGCTTATATTCCAGAGGGAAAAAGATAATAAATAGACAATAAAATAGACAAAGAATATTGTATATTTGTAAGGTGCTTTCAAGGAAATAAGCCAGGCGCCATGGAGAAAAAAAGACAGGACCTGGTATGCTACTTTTAGACAGAGTGAGAAATTCTAGCAGACCTTGACTCAGACATCCTGGAATAACCAGTCGTGCAATGTTCTGCAGAAGATGCTCTCCCGGGTGAGGAGAAAAGCACAGCATGACCCCAGGGAGACAGCAGTGGACAGGTGCAGGTGACAGGGACACAGAGAGTATGGGCTGAGAGATGCGCTCAAGGAAATTCTTGTCCAAGTTGCAGATGAGAAGCCTGAGGTGTAGAGATGTAAGCTAATTTGCGCAAGGTCACTGCTGGTCAGTGGCAGAGCCAGAAGTTCCATGACATCTGCAAGACTCAGAGCCTCTGGTGTAGATCCTGAGTATCAAACATAGCAGATGCTTAAATAACTGAAAAGGTGAAAAAATGAGTTCTGGAATGGAAATGAAGACAGAGACATTATGACTGGTCTGGTCAGCCAAATGTCAGTGAAATCAATACTCTAAAAATAGTCATTTTATTTAAGGTAAAAGTCTTATTAATAAAGGCTTTTGAAGAAATACAGGCGTATCACCTGAAGGTGAGTTTGAGGCCATGTAGATTTGACATCATTCGATTCTAACACCCATATAATCTAGTAGTTGAACAATTTATTACTTTTCTTTAAAAAATTATTTTCTATGATAATACCATTGATTTAGATATGGAATAGAATTTGTTTAATATTTAAAATAATTTTCTATTCAGTTCACAAAAGAAATGCATATCACATTGTTATCCTTAGAACTCATCATATTATTATTATCAATATATTTTACTACGCATAGCTATTACTATCACAATCTTTTGCCTACTGGGCAGGAGCTATAATTAAGTTAATATTGTAGGAGTAATAACTTAGGGAGACTCCCTAGGACTTGGATTAAAGTTTGGAAAAATAAATACAAATAGTAGGATGGTCCTTTTATAGACTTTCTGCTTACAGGTGCAGTATGCCACTGGCCAAAGGGTATCTAAAGATTACTTTATGTCAATGATTTTAGCATCTTATTGACAGCCGTTTGTGAATTTAATGAAAGCCTGGGTCTTTTCCCTCCAAAATATAAACAAACCAATTTGAGGTTTCCCAGGATTTCACAGTTCCTTAAGGCTGTCATTCATGGATACCAAATAATGTTATATAAGGTTAACAATGCCTGCTTCAAAACTTTTAGTGTTATCTCCTTTCTCCAGAAATACCTGTGTAAAACTGTCACGTGTATTCCTATTATTTTATTTATTTTCTGCTTTTTTGAGTCCAGTATATGTGTATACATAGACATATACACACATACATATTTTAATTTTATACCTCCTTTTTATGCATATATTATTTTAAAGTCTACTGGTGGGTATGTACATATGCCTGTATTTCTACGTGAGTATACATATGTGTTAAGGACGCATACCCAAAGTGTTTTTTTTAATTCTCAGTCTTGTTTTTAGCTCCCAGTGTATTTTCTCAGTTCCTTGGGTTTGATGCAGGATACTGGTATACTCATTTCTACTAAGATACATTTTTTATCAGTATCTGCTGATTACACTTTTCTTTTCTCCCACCCAAACTTCATTCTTCATTTCTTCCTTTCTCCAAGCCTACTGGGTTAAAATATTTGCATATTTTGATTACTTTCATATCAAATGACACATACACCAGAGTAATAAGGGCAATAAGTCTGAAATCATGGTTACATTATTTTTTAATACTTTATTTGGTGAGCTTTTCTCCTGAGGTTATAGTTTAACTGTCAGAAACTAGTGACATGTAATACATGTTTCAAGGAGGGTAAATTTAAGTAACTAGGCTTTTCATTTCTGACAGCCCACTCAACTCCATCCAATTCATCATAACTGTGTTGTTCTGTTAGTTACCAGCAGAATTAGGCATAAGTAAGGGTGGACCATTATGCAAATAGATTGCATCGACACAGATGCAATTCAGAGTGTATTGATTTTTATCATTTTCCCCAGAGTGGCAATCATTGAGCAAATATAATATTCATATGATTAACTTTAAAATGTTCATATGATGACACTCCAGTCTTAGAAATATTGTTGTGGCAGTAGTCACTGCTACTTCCCAGAAGGGTCCTGTTGTCGGAAATTCAGGGAATCATTGGGTCAGTCTATCTATCTGGGAAAGGCTCAGCCATTGGCTTCCTAGTTTCTACCTCCACGATTAAGCTTTTCGTAAAAATGTGTCGTCGAGTGTGTATAATAGACAACTTAATGTTGTAATGTCGTAATATTTGTGTTAAATTCTTATTATTGAAATACATGAAATAAAGTATTACTAAGCAAGAGTGTCTCTTTGGTCTGAGAATTACGTTTAATTTTCTGGGTTACGTTTCCCACTCGTTTACTAATTTATACTGTTAGCTTTTCTTTGCTTTTCTGCATTTACCAGTAATATATCTGAGAAACATATTCAACATGAAATGAATAAAATATTACAACAAGTTTTAATGAAATTGAGGGCAAAGAAAAATTAAAAAATAAATTTTGTTTGTCTAACTTGGCTATCTATCAGTTGATACCTTTCACTGGCTGGGAAGGGTGGGAAGAGATACCAGTTGTGTTGACGGTAAGGCTGTGCTGATTTTAAAATGCCCACAGTACAAATAGAAATATCCAGTAAAAAGTTATATTCATGAAGCAATATTTTGGAAAAAGGACCAGCACTGGAGATTTAGCATGGGGTACTACACTGAATGTCACATATTGAATCAAAGACTTGTGAGTGAACACAATTTCCTAGGGAAAGTATATGGCATGGGATGGGAAGAATATATAAAAATTACAATCTTTATAATGTCAGCATTTAAAAGGAAAGAAGAACAAGAGAAGACAGTGGAAATGACTAAGATTAAATGGGCAGAAAGGTAGGCAAGTCAGAAAATATTAGGTTACTAGATGCCACGAAAAGGGGAATATTCAAGGTGGGTGTACTATCAAAAAAAGTCTTTTTCTATTAAAAAATTAATAAATATGAGAATGATGGAATCAGGAATATTCGTATAACATCAAGACAAACAGCCACTGAGGGGGCTCTTCTAGCAGGTGATCATTTTAGTATTTATTTATTTATTTATTTGCAGTTTTGGCTGGGTCTGGGCTTGAACCCGCCACCCCTGGTATATGGGGCTGGCACCCTACTCCTTGAGCCACAGGCACCGCCCCAGGTGATCATTTTAAATGATGACAGTACACACAAAAAAACCACCAACTGTTGTGATTTTCTTGTGTAAACTCTATCTTAGGGTAACTAAATAATTGATGAGTGGACATTAGTCTTTATAAAGTTAGTGGGGTATCAAATGGAAAAGGAATGATGAGAAACGATCATTGTGAAATCATTAATGAATAATGATTTGGCCACGATCATCAATTGCTCTTGACATCATGGGACGTCAGTCTGATTTTGAGTGTGTCTTAAAGGACATGTATAGAACTACCAATAATAGATTCTTAAGAAAAACCAAACCTAAATTTGACTCAACCTATGAATCCAATTCTCAGTTTACCAGAAACAAAGGGAATATAGAAACATGTTAAGGAACAAGACAATGAAGTAACCAAGAAAATGTTGAGCCCCCTCAAATTCATCGAGCTCCCTCTTCTCCAAAAAATAAATCGGAGGGAGGCGGAGAGAGAGAACAGGAGGAAGGAAGAGAGATTATAAATAAAAGGGACTTTATTCAACTATAGATACAAAATAACTGTAAAACAAAGAAGTATGGTAAAGCAAGGGAACACTGATTGGACATCTGTCACAGTATCACCACAGACAAGTGGTGATAGTGGCTTAAAATAATAGATATGCAAAGATAACAGGTATTGGTATTTTTTGTTTGTTTTGTTTTTTGAGATAGTCTCAAGCTGTCGCCCTAGGTAGAGTGCTTTGACGTCACAGCTCACAGCAGCCTTAAACTCTTGGGCTTAAATGATCTTCTTGAGTTTGGGCACACTGCAGGTGCCCGCCACAATGCCTGGCTAGTTTTTCTATTGTCAGTAGAGATGTGGGTGCACCCTTGCTCAGGCTGGTCTCAAACTTCTGAGCTCAAGGGATCTCCCTATCTGTTTTTACCTTGAGAGTCTCTGAAATAAGCAGCTGAGAAAACAGGATGGGGTAAGGGGAGAAACATTTGGGTGAGATAGACCAAAGCTTCCAGAAAAAGAAACTGTCATTGACATAGAAAGGAGAGGTGTCATGAGACAATGGATGATAAAACAAGAGGCTATGTCCTCGACGCTCGGGAACAAACAAATAAGAACTTCCAATTCCACGGCTAGGGAAGCCAGCATTCAGATGTGACCACACAGAAAGCAAATCTGAGCAAGCAAGGACTCAAACTTTAACTCCAATGCATTTTTCAAATTCAAACATGAAGTAAGCTAAAATGCTAAATCATTCTTAGCAAGATAGCAGAATAAGAAGCTATAATTTTAAGAAAAACACAGCTAAATTTCTACTTGCTAGCTAATTGAGAACACCGGTACAGACTGAAGCTTAAACACTTGCAAATGTCTTTACATGAGTGATAGTAATTCAAATTATTCATTCAAGGTGAATATATTTTATTTCATGGAAGTAACTTGCCACATATTAGAATATTTAATTTAAAAAGTCTTTTTCTCGTAGCATTTCAGAGAGACATCTTTAACTTGAGATTTGGTGTTGAATTTTGTTATCACCATAATGCTAATAAATGGGGGGATTTTTCCTTTTGTTTAGAAATCCAATTATTACAATACTGTATATGATTCTAAACTATTTTTTTAAAAATCACTTACTTATTTTTTAGAGACAAGGTCTCACTCTGGAGTGAGACCAGGCTGGCGTGTCATGTGCTAAAATCACAGGTGTGAGCTTCCACAGCCGACCTTGACTTTCACTCTCTGGAAATTTAAGGTCACTTAGACAAGTTAAATTGAGAACCATCATGGCAATGTCTTTAGAGTTTTTATAATCATAGCTCACTGGGTTTGTCTTTCTCATGGCTTCATATTAGTATTGAGTGCATTGAATACTTGAGTTTCCATTTTTGTGATACTTTACTAAAAAGAATGTGTTTTAATCCCATCCTGGTAAATACAACAGATGTAAAAATCTTCATCTTTTTATGGCTAAATAGTATTCTCTGGTATACACATACCACAGTTTATTAATCCATTCATGGTTTGATAGGCACTTGGCTTGCTATTGGCAAATAGTTAAAACAAAAAACAAACAAACAAAAATAACACAAAACTCCTAAGCTTAAGCAATCTTCCCACCTGGGCCTCGCGACGTGTCATGTGCGAAAATCACAGCCGGCCTTGACTTTCACTCTGTGGAAATTTAAGGTCACTTAGAGAAGTCAAATTGAGAACCATCATAGCAATATCTTTATAGTTTTTATAATCAACTTCTTTTTTGAACAAGTAGAGGGCTAATTTAAAAACAAAGAACTCTTCTTCTGTGATTAAAAATGTTTGTCCATATTTTAGCACTTCTGTCAGCTTCATCTAGTTCATTGATTTTTAATCTGCTAAATTCAAGTTAAATTACATTTACTATTTTATATACAACTCTGCCTGATTTGAATAGCTGGCTACCAGGTATTTTCACCACTATCTCCTTTTTCATTTTACTTGGGTTCTGTTACGCTAGATAGTGAATTGGCTGTAGACTTTAAAATTCTGTCAGTGAAGTTCATATATTATAGCTGGAAACCACATTTGTTACAATTCTTTGAGTTGTAGTTGCAAAAATATGATGTATCGTAGACCATCCTGATGTGGATCAGAAGATAAACTGTTGTTCTGATTATCAAAGTTTCCCTCATTCTCAAAGCTGAACACGAGACAGACCCCAATTTTCACCCAACATTTACAGTGTGCTTAGTGAAAATGTGCAAGTCATTTTTTTCTGATGGCCCTCAGTTCTTGTGTCAATTAAATGAGCAGAGTGGCGTAAATGATTCTGTTATCTTAATAGCTAGTCAACGGAGCAGGGTGACAGAAAGTTCATGAGTTTGGTCTCAAATAAACACGGCTTTCACCCAGCCTTGGAGACATTCAGGACTTGGGCAATCACTGAGCAGCCATTGTTTCCTCATCCATAAGATGGAGGCAACAGTAAGTCGGTCAAAGTTAAGGGTGAGGGATTCTAATGCAGCGACGTGCATTTTCATGAAACTACCTTTTACACTAACCATACCCAGTCCCTCCTGGCTGTTGAAGAGTAACTGTAGGATTGGAAAACTCATTTTCACAGGATCTTTACTTGTGTAGCAAAGCAAGAACAAAAATCACTTAGTGACAAAGAACTCAATTACTTGCGTGAGAATATCTACTGAAATATTAAATACCATATATACTCGAGTATAAGCCTAGCTTTTTCGGCACAAAATGTGTGCCGAAAAACCCGAACTCGGCACAAATTTTCTGCTGAAAAAACTCGGCTTATACTCGAGTATATACGGTAACCCCTGCCCTGGTGATTTTATACATATGCAAAGGATTTACAGATTATTTCCATAGGTAGGATGGTGCCATACCACTGTTTATGCTATAAATGCAAAAATGACAGATATAATTCATTTCCTTGAATATAGAAGATTGGTTGCTATGCTGTTTACAAAAAAAAAAAAAAAAAGAAAAAAAGAAAAAAACAGCAATATGATACAATTCTTATAGAAAAAGAGAGTTTGTACGAGGCGACACCTCTTCCTAGGATGATGAAGTCTTCTGTGCTCCCCCGCAGACGCTGTGAGCATTTTCTGTGTGTTTACTCTTTTCCAAGTGACATTTTATTCCATGGTCACGAGTCGACGTCTACTTAGATTTTGGCACAAGACTTTGCCACAGGAATGCTCATGTTCTGTCAACCTCTGTCTGTAAAAATTACTCCAGTGTAGACCCCTGAGTCTTTGAGGAAAATGGTTGTCAATGACCTTTAAAATAGGTAGCGTTAAAAATACAAACATTTTTTATTAGAACTGGCTGACATCATTATACAAAGGCTACAAGTTCAAAGTCTTGGAGGAGAGGCAAGCAGGACAGTCGCCTTTAACTGTATTCAAAGGTTTTTTATTTTCTGAAAAAATAAAATTTCGTATCTTACACTGCAAAACCATGTACACAAACCAAACATACACAGAGCTGAAAAAAAGGAAAGAGAATCAGAAATACTCATCCTTCTTTGTTAACTTGGAGGCAGGAGATTCAGATCTCTGATGCCTATTGTAGGATAAGATGCCAAATTATATATACAGCTGCTTCTGATCTGATTGAAGTGAAGAGTCTGAGAAACATATTAAGAAATGACTAAGTCTGAGTATTCTTAGTTAGCATAAATGTAATTTACAAACTTTTAAATGATCAACTGTAAAACAGCAGCAGTCTGTACGGTCACAACTCTGGTGACCACTGACACTTCACGGGTTAATGGAGCCCGAAGAAGCGTGACCTTCAGTCACCACCTTCCAAGTGTCTCAGTAACATTAAGAAGAAGCAAACATTTGACTTAGTTTATTATGACATATTTTGCTCTTGTTAAATAATTGGTGTCTTCTCAGCAATAATTACGTGGTCCTTCTAAATAAGAACATTCAACCATTTATGGGTGAAAAGATTTTTTCATAAATGAACAAGAAGGAAAACAATGTTTCTACTCATTTCTCTTTTGATACTTTACTGTACAATTAACAGTGTCATAGAGAAAAATATCCAATGGAACCAGCTATGCTACAGACCCCCCCAAAAATGGTGATGTAGTGTAGGGGTCAATTTCAGATAAAGCTAGCACGTTCATTCTGTTAGTCCCATCAGCATCACCATACTGTGGCTGCCTTTTAAAGTTAAGCATCGGGCAGAAAAGAATCAAAGACAGTTGGTTATCACACTTAACTTTCTTTTCCTTTTTTTCATAAAGAAAAAAATGCAAAAAAGGATCTTGTTCTGCTACACAACATCATACATCTAGTACATTTCTAATAAATAGTGTTTCCCACCCAGTGTACCATTATAGACAAAGACATCTTCCAAAGTTAAATATCTCTGCTTGTGCTTCCAAAACCCACCTTACGTGGGACAAAGAATGGTGTTAAAACATCTCTTTCCCGTAGACATGAAATAGTAGACGTGCAAACCCATCAGGGCTCAGCTGATATTAACTTAGATTTTAACCTTGAGACACGATCCTGTGTTTTCAACATTGCATGATGGTCAAAACTCCCACAGACTGGGTTAGCGATCTTCTGGAGGGGTTAAACAACTCTGTAACTAACAATGCTGGCCATGTTCAAGTTTAAATAAAATACTGGAATACAATTTTTTACAGCAATCTTACAACTTCAGAACACTGATGTGGTGATTAAAATATAAGGAAAAAAGACCATGAGCATTACAATGTTTAAACACGGGAAAATCAGAATCTTTACATTTTTACATACAATGAATACATCTCCAAAAGAGCAACTGATTATATACAGTTATATATGTGAGCAAATGGTAAGATTAGAAACAAAATTGGTAAAAGTAGGAAGTGAGGGATTTTCGCAGGTGTCAGTAACTTGACAATTACTCCCTGCGTCTACTTTGTAATGTCCAATACTTAATGGATGCTCCTCGGGGAGCTGCTCTTAACAGTTACAAGGACGTGTGTGTCATTTGGCAAATCTATTATATGTGATACAATTACCTAGTCTATGCTTTATTTTTGGTAATCTGGTGAATGACAAAATGAACCAATGGGAGATAAATCCTTCCTCTCCTGTTCCATTTCTCACATCTGTAGGTGATGTAAGTGTCACCACTTTCCAGCTGGTGACATAGCCAGTGGTGAACAGATAGAAAGGCATTTTCCCTCTTTTTTTTTTTTTTTTCTGCAAGGAGTGCATTTATTTGAAAGTCTATTTATTCTAAAATCATACTGATATACCTTAGAAATTCTCAATCAAGTTGACATGTCAAGGGATGCTATGTGGCTATTTAACTTTCCTTTTTATTTACTTTCCAAAAAAAGCACTAAGATTAAAAAGAAGGCAAGGAAATCTACATTGTAACTTAAAATACTTAGGTATACTCAAGCCTACCTCCCAATTATCATTCGAAATGTAAAAGTCAGTAAACATGTTTGTTTTATCTAAGCAACTATGGCTAGTCTACCAGCTCTAAAATGTACAGCATTGCAGTTTTCATTTTAAATCAGTAAGCCTGTTTTTATTTTGAAGTTTCTCGATTGTTATTTTATCACTGAAATTCAAATACTTCTACAAAACTCAATAAAAAGTGTAATGCAGGCTCTAATGACTTGGTACAACAGTAGTTTGATTAACATTCTGTTTATTGAAATGACAAATGCTCCTTGACTACTGGTGATGCCTATTTACTTGTGATTTTATCAAGATGATACTAAATCTGCCTCCCTCACCTTTTTCTGGAAATTTCACTAAACTAGTAGAAAACGCTCAAAACCTGACTTGTGTGGTGAACCCACGGAATTTTGTACTCCTTTCTTATGAGATAGAATTCAGTATATCATCGGAATATATTTTAGACCTTTTTTGTTGTTACTTTGGATTTTCCTTATTTGTTAGCAAAGATCTACTTTGTTGCTTAAGCAAAAGGGTGGGCAGAATGGAAAGCAGTTATCTCCCAAAAGGTTATTCTTGGATATGCTAATATTGAAGTAAAACAGGTGCTTGGGAACAAACCAGGGTCTCTGACACGGCACAGCTGTGCTTCCCTCGGATCTCACTCAACCAGGCTGCTCTGACCCCAGCGCTGTTGTCTTCACTAACCATGAATAGGCTTCATCTTATCTTAATACTCAGCTTTTTGAATAATTACATAATGTTCAACGATTTTTATGAAGTGTAATAATCCAAAATGATGGCTATCCCAGGAGCTCAATTTGGTATAATTTCTAACCAATTGTATACTTTGTATTATAAATATCAATCTTCTCCCAGTGTGGTATGTAAAGCATACTTAGGACATAGCTTATATTCCTTCATAAATTCAATGAAATAATATGTGAGATTGGCTCACCAAAATTAATTCAATGCAAATTTAAATGAATACAAAATGAAATTATCAAATGAAGTAACCAAACTGGTCAAGTCTTGAAATACAGAAAATTCAAGAGGAAAAAGGTATCTGCCTCATTCATTGCTTCCTAACATCAACATTTCTAGAATGAAGTCAAAACTGATTTTACTTCCTAACATCAACATTTGTAGAACTGAGTCAAAGGATTACAGTTAGGAGGGACGCTTAGTGGCACGTGACTGGGTTTACCTGCGCAGCTGACACTCCTGCACCTGCTGAGAGTGGGCCCTTTAGTGTCAACTTCCCCTGACAAGATATTTTCTGGGACTCAGAAAGGTGAAAATTCCTATTGGGGTGCAAGATTAATGGCTAGATGAACTGCACTGTCACGGGCATCACAAAGTGTTTTTAAAAAGTCCAAGGGGATTTAATGTCTCACATTTCCTGTTAGTAAACAATGCGTTAGCAGCTTTTGGACACCAGAGAGGAAAAGAGATGCAACTTTGTGTTCAATTTTGTTTTACTGCTTCCCTATTTGTCCTACGCATACTGCTACCCTCGGAAACATTCATTCCTATATGTTGCTAAAATTAAAACACTATTAAAACTGCAAGCAGAATGGTAATACATGTGCAAACACAGCACAACTCCAGCTCAAATCAGTTCCTGGGTATACTGCAAATGGTACAATATATACACATTTATTACCTAATAAACTCTCGAAGAGCAACGAAACATAAATTTTATAACACAGAAAAATAAATATACACCCTGCATGGTCCTTTTTCTTCGTCAAGCAACATGTTTATACAGTGGTTTCTATAACTTAACTCTGTGTAACAGCATTTTTAAATTACAAAAGAAGATAGCTCTGAAGAAATGACCTAATCATATTGCCCTTCAATACACTTATGTAGACAATTAAGACTTGAAGTAAACTTCAGTAAACGGCAGCTTTTGTTAGCCCACAAATGGCTATAAACTTTTCTTTCAAGGAGACCCCTGGAAGTTTTGAAAGTGGCTGCTTAATTCAGTCTGTACAGGTGCTACGTATCTATATATTTCATCTACAAAATGCTGTTGACATAGTGGGAAGGGTTTTGTCTTTGTAAGACGATGATTTACCCCGTGTTCTTTTTTTTTTTTTTTTTTTTTTTAAGCAAGTTATATTTGCTTCATGAAAATTGGAGACATGGGGAGGAAACTATGGAGATTTTAGTAAAACAATGATTACAAATTCTGTGGCTGAGACGGATGCTCTCCTAAGGTTTACAAATCACTGTTTCCCTTTCCCCCTTTTTTGTTAAAAGAAATCTCAGGGCTGTTTACAAAGTGCAGACTGGTTCACTTGAAGAAGTGACATTAAGGTAACGTTACAAGGGCACCATCCCAGTTACCAGCTGCACCTTCATCTCCTGAAGGCTGTTCATGATCTTCTTCTGGTGACCGACAAGAGTCACTCCCAGCCGCCTCAAATCCCTGCGTGAAGAAAGCACACGTTGGATGTCTGTATTGATTCAGCTGGCAGCACACCTCATTATTTCACGCTGGCAAAGGAACATGTATCTTGCACAGACTAGTCAGATTACAGTCCCAGTTTAAATAAACAGGGTCCAATTTTCAAGACAGGCTTTAGAATTGAACCTGAATATCTATTGACAAAGAAATATTTATAACAAAGAGCAATATTATACATATTTGTCTCTGGCTGTGGACATCAATAGTTTAGTAGTGAAAACACAGATATGCACCTGCTTACCGGCATTCAAGCGGAAGGGTACAATTTCATTAAAAAGTTTTGAAAATGTGGACCTATAATATTCACGAGCTTTTTTTTTTTTTTTGCTAAAAGATGTAAGCATAAACTATACCTTTAAAATTGCACAGCTGTGCAGTTTAAAATCAAAGTCTCAACATGATTCATTCTAAAGAATCATTTTATAAAACAATTGCTTTAGGAAGTAATCATCTGTTCATTGTTCTTATGACAAAATCTTGCCATGTTTTACTTTGGACGCAAAGTACCAGAGCTTTTTTCCTTTACTCAGTAATATCTAAGACCCTGTTCACGTTTATTCAGAGCATTCTGAAGATGACACGCTGGTGCAAAGTTTTTTCAACCTTTTGCGCCTTTTTAAAAAACGAACACATTAAAAGAATTCAAATATTTTTATTTCTAAACTAGCTTAACAAATTACGGAGCTTAAACAAGTCCCCAGGCTCTTAAAATGTTCTTTTATAGAATATTTAAGAATGCAGTTCTCCTAATATATATATTTGTCAGATACGTTTGGCAATAATAAGCATTAATTACAGGAAAAAGATGAGCATTAACCTTCAAGATCGTAAATGACAAAGATATTGACAAGGTTAGATTTCTTTAGACAAAGACTTTATTGAACACATTATGCTAAAAGTGAAATATTTTTGTTGAGAACTGTTGCACTAAATATAACAAGTTACAGGTGTCACTTAATAGACATTTCCTTCCTCTCTTCTGGGAAAATAGATAAGCCTGTCATATAGATTTAAAACATTTTCTTTTATAGATGAGGAAACAGAATAGACTAAAATGAAGTAAATTGCACTGAAGTCCATGTTCTTGATTTTCTCATTATTCTGTTATAATTTTTATAAAAGTGCTTCAAACAACAGGGAACAATTATTCACCCGTGGAACGAAAACTTTGTTAAGGGTGTCACAAAACTTAGGAAAATTTAAAAGAAAGAAAATCAGCAAGGAAAGGATGAAACCTACTTCCTTGAGGCTCCCCTGGCCAGATCTCCATTTCTTGGCTGTTTCAAATACAGGCTAATTAATATTCCCCATGTCCACATTACCAATCATTAAGAATTGTATAGAAGTAGGTATGTGTGGATTTTCATTAGCAAACTTTCGCCCATATGCAGGAGAAAAAAAAAAAAAAAGCTAAAACGTTAAATTTCTTAACCTGAAAACAACAAATCTCTAGGACAGAAATTAGTTTGGATGAGAAATGAAGCTTTCAACCTCTGGTAGGTATTTTATTGTATCCTTTATATCTGGGTTGGGTTTGTACAGTTTCACCAGAAAACTCACGACGGCTATACTAACTAGGAATGAGTTCTTGAGAATAATCATTACAGTCTATTTCAAGCGAACTGAAAAAGAATTCACAGATTTCCTCTCAAACAACATGGACTTCTATCTACAACTTGAATTTGAAGCGTGTGTTTACCGTACTCCATTTCTTGGCTGTTTTGCCTAAAAAATATCAAATAAGTGATCTGACGTATCTTTATGTCTACTACCCCGTTATCGTAAACGCAAATATAATTTAATTCTCTTGAAATGACTCGACGCCCCCCAAAAAACGCTGCCTCAGTGCTTTGGAAGTGCATTTATTTATTTATTTATTTATTCATTCATTCATTCATTTTGAGACAGGGTCTTACTATGTTGCCCTCGGTAGAGTGCTGTGGGGTCACAGCTCACAGCAACCTCAAACTCTTGGGCTTACGTGATTCTCTTGTCTCAGGCTCCCAAGTAGCTGGGACTACAGGTGCCTACCACAATGTCTGGCTTTTTTTTTTTTTGTAGTTGTCATTGTTGTTTAGCAGGCCAGGGGAGTGTTCAAACCCACCAGCCCTGGTATATGTAACCTGAGCTCTAAAACCACTGAGCTTGGAAATTTCAATTGTTGGTGATATCTCTGTCATGCTAATGAGTGAAAGTTTTGAGGGATTACATTTGGTTTAGAATGTGAGTACAGAGTTTGTATTTGTGGGAAAATCAAACCTGTACTTCTTCAGAACACATCTTACATGTAGATTTTAAATTAAAATGTGCTTGAATTTTGCCAGTGAGCTAAGTATAACATTTTATTTCAAGATCAATTTACTATCTGATTATCTTCTGAGATGCCTTTGTAAGGTAAGACCAGGTGAGATCCCTTCCCCCCCGGTCTCTCTCCCTCTCATGGAGTTATAACGACAGAGCATTCATTTTACACACTGCCAGATATGACGTGCGTCTTTAATAGAATAATGTGGATTTGCTTTCAATCGCACCTGTCAATTCTTAACCTGTCAAATCAATGCAGAGATAGGAAATAGCAAGATTATAATCCCTGCAAGGTACCTATACCTGTTTCCAGTGGGAGTTCAGGTGAAAAAGGAAACAAGAAATAAAATTATTTATATTAAGTTTAAATTGTTACTCAGCTGTAAAATAGGTTCTTTAAAAATAGCTTTCAATGTGCTCAATGGTGCCACGCAAGGAAATTAAAGAGGTATTAAAATTTCCAATTAGCAAAGGTTAAATAACTTTGTTCCAATATTGATAAAGCATTAAAGGATATTCTTTTAAGTTGTTTAGTCTGATACATTCACTATTTCCAACAATTGCTATTTGACTACCTGAAGCATGTATTACATGGTCTAAAAAAGCAGTAATAATTACACAAAATTGATAGAAATAAAACAAAATATTTTACATTTTATGAAGAAACTGTCACTCTATTTACAAAGACTTTTGAAAAAATGTGGGAGATGGTGAAAGAGAGGCTGTTTATTTTTCACTTAATTTTTATAAGCCGGACATGTTATTGGCAGAGTTTTAACTGTGTTCCCTATATAAATATTATACTAACTTCATCATGACCGTGTGTACTCACAAGCAGTTCCCAAGGCCAATTCTAAGGGGTGATAAACGATCTTTCTGCATAGGTTTATGAATAAAAACACGAGAATAGGATTGCTGCATAAAAAACAGTTTAATTTTGTTTACAAAAGTGATTAGTTTTGGAAAAGCTGCTAATATAATGCATTGCCATGGTTGGGGTTACATCCCAGCATTTTTTCAGATATTATTATGTGATATTAAACAATGGAGGACACTGATACTATGAAGACCAGGCAGTAATGAGAGGCATTTAGAGGGGGCTGGAGCCAACTCCTGATGATCCAGGCTCAGATTCAGCGTCTGGAGACTCGTCCCCTGTCCCTTCACATGACGTTTAGTCACATTGTTGGTCCTGAGCCCCAACGCCAGCTGGCTAGAAGGGGGCACAGTGATTAATAAATACTCACTAAACTTCAGGACTTAATGCTTTTTTCATAGTTGTATCTTGCGGTTGTAGGTTTGTCATTTTTGGCTAACCGAAGAGAATCCTAACAATCATTTATATATAACATTTACATTTGGCCAGAGGAGATTTAACAGGGCTCTGT
Source organism: Loris lydekkerianus (assembly GCA_963574355.1). Classification (NCBI taxonomy): domain Eukaryota; kingdom Metazoa; phylum Chordata; class Mammalia; order Primates; family Lorisidae; genus Loris; species Loris lydekkerianus. Next base: position 32,892 of record CAUYPK010002159.1, on the reverse strand, counting down.
TAAAGGTTTCAACACAGGAGACGTTGTGAGGTCTGGACTTGGAGTTTTAGCTCCATTAAGTAACAGAGAGGATAATGAAAGCTCTCACGTGTACTTGACGTGTACAATAGACCATGGGTAATGACTTTGTTGGTGACTTAGTAAATCTATTTAAATCAGCCTTTATAGATTTTGGCTCTAGGTTTAATGAAAACTCTCATTTTAGGAGTTTAAGCCTCCATTCTATTAACTGGTACTCACAGGGACCTCTTCAGCATACACACAGTTGGTGTAATAACACACGTAAATTCCCTGGATTTCGTTCATTTTCTCAGTAAGCAAGAATTGACAGCAGCAGTGTGACCAGAAGCTGAAGAGTAACTTGGTCCTTAGCCAAAGTCTCTGCATTCAGTCTCCACCTGATGCTGTGCTGGCAGAAGCTCCCTGCACTCCCCACGTGGCTGGCACCAGCACGGCCCAGTCCGTGGTTCTTCCATCAGCACCATACACAGACCAGCAGGCTTCAGGCACAGACAACACCTGACAGAAACTTGCAATTGGACTGGAGCCTGAACCAACGAGCTGCCTGTAACCCCCACCCCCGCCCAGATCTTCATGCCCTTTGCATATTTAGCTATCCGCACATGTATTGCCAAACAGTTCACAACAGAAACAAAACTAAACCTTTATGAAGGAAATTCTTAACCAAAATATGTGGTTTTGAAAAATTTCATTCTCTACTCTTCTTTTTCTAAGCCCACTATTAACAAATTTGATGTCATAAATTACAACGCATTCTTTTGCATGTTTGAACATTGGCTTTGAGTTTTTATAACAGTTCTTAGAAGCATTTGTAACAGTTATCAATGTATTCCTTCATTCTCAGCCTCCATTACTCTCTGGGAATAACTCCAGAAATAACATTTTATTACAGGTTTCATAAAATTAATGCTCAGATATTGGATAAATACTATGTGTGAAAAATCTCCCAGGTGTTTGAGAGTTTGTCTTTGCCTTTTCCTGAGAATCTGTGTCTCCTTTCCTGTTAGTCTTTGGCGATAACATCTATTTATTTATTTCTCTATATGGTTAAAGACACAGTAAAGAAGAGAACATATATTTAGAGTCACTAGATTCTCTCAAGAAATCAGCTTTATTAGAGTAAGGCCCAACTCCTAGTAAGGAACGCTGCACATTAATGATGATGGGCCCCAGGAATTTGAAGCAACTGACAAAAAGAAGCCAATACTTTCTGAATGGAAAGGTGCCGGTAGGTCTCCCTATTTTACCTGACTCTTCAGCTCAGAGGAAACCATTAAAAGACAGACTATCTGAGACAGCACAGCAAGTGCCTTGAGCTGGTGAAGAGTCATTACAAGGAAGTGCAAGAGGCTTGACGAGCCAGGAGGAAAACAGGCAAAATACAGAGAGTTTGGAGAGCACAGAGCAGATAGGAAAGTAAACAGAACAGAGATTTCAAAAATAATAAAGGGAGAAACCATGATGCTGAACTCTCAACTTGTCCCACCGATACAAGTCAGAACACAGGTAGGTAAGGGAAGGAGCACAGGTCGTTACGTTATTGGTGATTATAACTATTCTATGAAGGCAGAATAAAAAATGTAGCAGACATGACTATATATGAATAGGTGGCATTTTAATAAAAAAAGAGACACCGTATAATGCAAATAATTTTATTATATATGTACAAGTAATCTGACATTGGGTAGAAGAAATACCTACAATATCATTTTAATATAAAATGACAAATGACTTTAATAAATTAAAATGACCATTTTTACTGAAAAATTAAATAGCAGTCATGTAAAAATAGTTTAAAATTATCACTAAATTTTTCAGTATACTATTTAGAATGTAGCAACAATGAGTTTCTTGAGCGTCCAAAGAAATAGTGGGCAAAGCGTGTGTGTCATTAAGTCGCTGTGATTTGGCGGTGACAGTGGGAATGGAACTTGGTCAAGTAAAAAAGTGAAATGAGTGATTGTGATTTCAGCAGGAAAAGAATGCCCATAAGTGACTTTACTTGGTGACAGATAGTGGTACCCTGTTACCTTCTGTGGGGAGGAGAGATGAATTAGTCAGGGATGTCGAGAAGAGAGCTGCTCAGAGCCCAGGTCTCATGACGTAATGGAATAAGGACTGTGGCTGAGTGCTTTAGAGTAGCCTATCGTTTTCTGATCCTTTCTACAGCAATATTTTAACTTTTGAATTTGTAGGCAAGTTGAAGGGGTTATCGTTATATTCACAGGTCAAAACATTATAAGTGTCAACGGAATCTAGATGGAATCACCACTAACAACAATTAATTTCCACATGTAACAATTAGGCTGAAAGAACTACACAGAGTATATAATAAAGTACAAACATCTTACAACCTTAAAGAACTTGATATTTATCTCTAGTGATTTTTATTTATTAAGATTTTTATAACGTTTATCTTAAACGTGCAAACAGAAATGGCCACAATTGGTTCCGCTGAGATTGTTCCCAATATATCGGAGGAGGCAGGATCTAACACATCCTTACACCGCAGAAGTATAAGGTGCACCTCTAGAAATTAAATTCCTGCCAGGGAAGCTCAGTTGAAGCTGCTGTAACCTTGGTATTCAGCACAGAGAGCTGAAATTTGAGAAGATGTTTTGTCCTTATATAGAAAGAGACACACCAATTGTGCTCACAGTTTGTTTTGTATTTACATTCATATAACGTAGGTACCAGTATAAAAAACTTGTCCAGAAAACATCTTTTCCACAACACAAAATACCAGTATTTTGCCAAGGAGCTGTTATTCCAATTATTCAAACACTCAAACGCTGTTTGTTGGAGGCAAAGAAGGGAAGACACCAGCTACATGAACCATGCAGTTGTTAACAATACAGCCTAAAAAGAAGAGGGTTCTTGGGGCGGCACCTGTGGCTCAAAGGAGTAGGGCGCCGGCCCCATATGCCCGGAGGTGGTGGGTTCAAACCCAGCCCCCGCCAAAACTGCAAAAAAAAAAAAAAAAAAAAAAAAGGAGAGGGTTCTTTGAGAGCTGCCACACAAGGGCAAAGGTTAACTGAATTCCTTTGACCTCATCAAGGTTGGTTTCTGAACAATTTTTCTCGCCCCAGCAATTATGTAAAAATTATCAGAAAAATTACTCACTCCAAGGTCACCTGAGCCACAGTGTCCATTGAACTGTATCCGTTTTCCATGAAAATCTCTGTATACCGGCCCATCTTGATTGCCTCTAGCCATTCACCTACCGATCGGTAGGCCCCAGATCCTAGTGAGCTGTGTTCTGACAATAAATTTGATACTCTAAAATGCATAAAATAGAGACGTTAGAAGTAATACTTAAACATTTTTATAACAAAGCTTGTCACATGCTAAGTCATATTCAATTCAGCGGATCTTGGTATTCGTAGAAAAATGCAAAAATACTAATATGAAAGAAAGTAGTTCAAAATGCAAACTATAAAATCAGTCCATTGACTTTTTATGTGTAATTAATGAGGACTTACGATATGTTAATAAGTAAATTATAAGACAAAACAATAGGTAAAAGCTTCATGTAGTGTTAGTAAGAAACAGAATTTTTAGGGCAATGAAACTATTCTGTGTGCTATTATAAGGGTGGGAACATCTTTTAACACATTTGCCCAAGCCCATAGCAAGAGTGCAACCTAATGTAAGCTTTGAACCTGAGCCATAATGACGTGGTCAATGTCCCTTCTTTGGCGGGATTAAAATGTCCCCCTGGGGGTTGATTTTGATAATGGAGGCTGGGGTGGGGCTATCCTCATTTGGAGGTTGGGGAGATCATCTTTGTACTTTTGCCTCAATTTTGTTGTCAATCTACAAACTGTTCTAAAAACTCCATGTAGTGATTTAGATGTATTTACTCGCTACTGTTCTGTTGATGTTTGTTTTTTGAAACAGGGTCATGCTCTCTTGACTGCAAAGTTGTCACTGTAGCTCATGGCAACCTCCAACTCCGGGGCTCTAGCGATCCTCCTGCCTCAGCCTCCTGAGTAGCTGGGACTATAGGCGCCCTCCACTACCTCAGCTAATTTTCTATATTTTGTGGACACAGGGTCTCATTATATTTCTCAGGCTGGCCTCCAATGCCTGGCCCGAAGTGGCCTTTCCACTTCAGCCTCCCCAAATGCTAGAATTACAGGCATGAGCCACCATGCCCAGGCCTACTACTGTTTTGTTTTTATTAAGAGAACATATAAAATGTATATATTTATGATATAGATACACAGGATAATTCATGCAAAGCCAGTTGCTTCTACACTTTGTAGAGGAACTAATAATCATGTTAGTTCATTTCTCAGGAAGTCCAGAAGTTACTTATTCTTTATATTCTTTATTTTATGCTTTTATATCTGGTGTTCATTGATTCTAAGACGGTAGAACCTGGTAACCCCAAATATCTAAGAAAACCAAATAGTATAGAATCAACTAAACCATGAGATGATCTTTCTAGAAATGTATCCTAAGGAAATAACCAAGAAAAATGGCAAAAGATACCTGAACATCAAAATAATTTACACGTCCATGAGACAGAATTTACTAAGTGAATTTCAATCGTAAGATGTGGATATAACAGCTCCTCTCCAGTCCACCCTCTACCGTTTCTCACATTCCAGTCCCACCTTAATCTATGTGAGTGACGTTCCTTGAAAACCAATTCTATAAAAGTTCCTCTGATTGAGCTGAGCAATGGCCTTTTTGCCAGAATCTCTGATTTTTCAATCTATCGTATAAGATGACTAACTTTTCAGAAACATTTAGCCACCACACTACCAACTTTCCCTTGAAATCTTACTCTTTATACTTTTTATATCTGCACTTTTTTTTTTTTTTTTTTTTTTTTTTTGCAGTTTTTGGCAGGGGCTGGGTTTGAACCCCCCACCTGCTGTATGTGGGGCTGGCACCCTACTCCTTTGAGCCACAGGCACCGCCCTTTATATCTGCTCTGTTTTGGCTCCCATGACATTATGTGTGCCTCCGGTCTCCTTGGCCCACCACCCCTTCACTTCCCAGTGTTACGAGGGAGGAGGGCCATGCTCTTCCATCTTTTCTGCTCAAGTTATAACCGCATTCTAGCAATTTCACTTGCTTCGATGTCTTCCAATAGCATCTGTTTTTCTCCAATATTTATCTGTGGCCTGTCCCTTGTGTCTCTATGGGCCAACTTCATGCGCCTGTATTTCTCATGAGGATGTCACCCAACGTGCCCCAAAGGATGCTCATCTTCTCTACCTCCCGGTCCTGCTAAAGACGCCCCCTGACAGCTGATGAGCCACCAGCCCCCTCCTGTTCATCCCTGCTCTCTCACTATCTGCCGCTGTGCACGCTGCCCAGGCTGCTCGGACTGTCTTGTGCATCTGACCACTTCTCCCTCACCCGCCCCATCTTATTTGAAGACACCCGGGTGTCTCACCCACACAGCCACTCTAACCCTCGAGTCATCCTCTCAATTTCCACACTCACTCTTCACGCCAACTTCAAACACATTTTGTTCAAGTTTTTATTTTGTTCCACATCTCTCTACCCCCAATACCGTGTGAATGCCACAGAGGCAAATACCACAGTCCATTTGCTTAATGCCCTGTCCTTAGCATCTGGCCTGCAGTCTGACACAGTAGAAGGGTTAATATTTGTCAGATGAATAAATAATAGTGTCGGTGTGATACGTGACCACGGAGGAAGAATTGCTCATAGGGGAAATGAAAAGGGGACAGCTGGAGAATGGGACCTCTAAGTTGAAATTAGATAAGCGTTGCAATTTTTGGTAACAGCAAGGGTCAGAATATAACCATGGGAAGGTGAGTCCCTAGTAGGTTTGAGATGAAAACCTTTGAAGAAGAACCGTCCAAGTACTGGGAAGGGTCTGAGTGTCATTTGCATGGTTACTCAAGGAGCTAATCCTTCTGGAATCAGGCTTTGCATATGACAAAGTGCAGGAAAGATAGGGAGGAAGTTGCAGCTGGTCTTCAAGCTAAATCTGTTTAAGCAACACCAGCAAGCTGAATCTACATACTGCATGCAAGGACATACAAAAATTATCTAGAACATTTTAATTACCCTCAAGCTAAAATGTAAATTAATGTGATCAAGAACATTAAGAGGGCTTTTTTTTGTTTGTTTGTTGTTTTAACTTTCCTTTCCTTAGGTCCATTTGTGACATCGTAACATAATTCAAGAAAGCAGAGGAGAGAAAGCCTTAGTATGTCACAGGACAATAACCGATTTAAAAGCAGATATTTAGGGAGCAACAATCATTTCCAAAAAGACACGTACTTCCATTGTTACCATAGAAAGTTAATGATTCCTGAATAGAGGTTAAAGATTCATTCCTCATTTGTATTTAAAATGACGTTTCATCCAGTAAACACATGTTCTGTCGGGATCACAATACTACTGTAACTTTATCAACAAATTGTTTCTCATTTAGGTACCGACATCATACTTTTTTCATAAAAGTAGACAATTTCCTCAAATACAGTGAAAATAAAAATATGCGCTAAATTTTCTAGCACAAAATCATACTGATTTTTAAGAGGATAATTCTGCTTTTCATGTAAAAAGAAAAGCACACTTTACAAATATGCAACATTATTTAAATGCATTCATGGGCTATTCAGAGAAGTAAAAGATAAGCTCATTTACTCCCATAAAATTTCTCCCTGTGTTTACCCATTTATTGGTGTTAAGTCTTGTTCAAATTGCACACTAAATGATTAACCAAATACCTGTACACATCTGGAGAAGAGCAACAGGTCCCTGAGGTTGTCTATGATCATAAGTATGAACATGAAAATATATTCATATTTAAATGACAGATACTACATATATCCTAAAGAAATCAAGGAGTAATTATTGTTAGATATTTCTGGTTTAAAATATATAAGAGCTTAGTTGGCTTTTCCTGATGATGATGAAATCTTATTTTCCCCACCCAAATAGACTCTCCAAAATGTACAAAAATACACAAATCTGAACATGTTTTTTACAACCACCTGACCATGTTAGAGTTTGTGTACCTCTGAGACTGGTGTACTGTGTTATTAGAGCAGGCACAGGTGCCTGCAGAGTTAATTCAGCCACGTGCTCCATTCATTGTAAGAGACAGACATGCAAATACTATCCTCCAATGAACACATCATATAAATTCATAGGTTAACATGCACGGGAGAAAGATTTCATTATGAAATTAGGTGTTTGTGACATGGATCTGAATTAGCCGCATTCTGAAAATTTGCTCAGATCTGGCCTCATACCTGCAGGAAGCGTTAACCAGCGTCTTCAAGCTGCTTGGGTTACGAATCAACTTGTCCAACATGTTGACAATGTCGTCGAATTTGGGCCTGCTATTCCGGTCTTTCTGCCAACAATCCAGCATTAGCTGGTAAAGAGCAGCAGGGCAGTCCATGGGGCTTGGCAGACGGTAGCCTTCCTCGACTGCTTTAATCACCTGTGTAAAGCAAAACAGAGCCCGTCCCCACACCACGAACTTAGTACAGCTCCAGAAATGTCCCCCTGCCCAACTTTCATCTTTTCTTATTTTTACTCTTGCAATAACACCCAGCATCAGTATCTTTTTTTTTTTTGTTATAATTTCATCACGCTTTATATGGATATCTCTCTTGTTTTTAAATTTTTTTAGTTAACCAGCATCACTATCTTTAAAGTCCATAATTACTTCTATTTCCTGAGAAATAAAGCAATATAAAAAAAAAATCCTACCACAATGAACAAAGACAGGCTTTTTTCGCATGCTACAAATAAAATAAATGGTGATTATTTTTACCTAAAATCTTGATGAAGGGTGATGGTAAAATGAATTGATGCAAAAATATATAGTTCATGTTTTATTTATCCTTGCATTCTGGAATCAAATAGAGATTCAATTTTCTACCTATTTCTCTGAAAAGTTAATGTCTTTTTAATGAAAAAATAAGGGCACAGCCACATTTTTAAAAGCAAGAGAACAGCAATTTTACTTCAAAAGAGACTTTTGGATGGTAAATGATGTATAAGTCAAAGGCTAAATTAGCATAGCTCTCTCATGTACCATGAATAATGTCAAGGTCTGGCTGTTTATTATCTGCTGATTTCTGTCAGGAATCTTGAATCACTGTCTAGTAGCACAAGAATTACAAACATCCTGATTTTTAAATGTAACCACAGATACAGAGGATCAGTCTAATTGTGAAGTCTTTTTCATCGAGAACATTTTTAATATTGCTACTGCCATCAAACTATCTAATTCCTGATGATATTTGTTTGTGCTACTGAATATAACAATACAGGTTTTAATAAATTATTAAAATTTTAATATTGATTGGTTCCCAAACCAGTATTATTGAACATAGTTCCCAAAATCCTACTATGAATAGTTAACAATTAGACTTAATTATATCTCCCAGGAAAAAAATCAGATGACTTGAAAATGGTGGAAATAAATAGAATAGGACATTTACTAAGAAGAGATTTTATTTTTATGATTTATTTTTATTTTTGCTTGATATCATAATCGTATATATTTATGGGCTACAGAATGAAATTTCAACACATGTGCAGAATGCAATGACCACATGCAGTGACGGCATATCCCTCACTTCAATCGTTTATCATTTATTTGATCTAAATCCTCCTTTCTAGCTTTGTGAAAATAGACCATCTATAACAGTTCACAGCACTTGCTCTCCAGTGCTGTAGAACTACAGCATTCATCCACGCAGCTAGAAGGAATTTTGCGTCCCTTCACCAACATCCCCTCACCCTGCGTCCTGACCCCTCATCCCCACAATTCCACCTTCTGCTTCCAAAAGCCCAAAAGACTTATTTTAAGGAAAAGAAAAAGAAAAAAAAAAAAAAGAAAGAAAATAGTGACAAATTCTCACATAAATTGGATTTAATTTTGACCAAAGTACATTACTTAAACATTAATTTTTAATTCAACTTGTTAATATGTTGTTTAGGATATTACATCCTCATTTATAAGTGACATATGTTTGCAATTTCCTCTTTATAATTTATATTTTCTCCAATTTTAATATCAGGTGTACCCAGATCAAGTAGAATGATTTTGAAGTATTTCTTCTTTTTCTATTGTCTATATTTTGGCATGATCTGTTTTTTGAAATTATCTTTTACTTTTATTTATAAATATTAGTTGTCTATTTTTTGAGACTTAAAAAAAAATAATAAGAAGTTAACTGATGACACCATACCAAATCTCAGAGTCAAAGCCGTCTATATTAGACATACTCTTATTTGATAATGTGAATGTTACTTTTTTTGCATTATTATTATTATTGTTGTTGCTTAATATTTCGATGTAGCAATTGTCTGATTCCTTTTCTGAATGTATTTATGTTTGTTCATTCTTTCTGAGTTTTTTGTTTCTAGTCCTTATCTTAAACATTGTTATTGTTATTAAATTTTAAGCCTTTTTAATTTTGTGAAGGCAAAAAAATGGAAACCAAATAAAAACATGTATATGTAAAAATAAAACAAACAAATGAACAACAACAACAAAAAAGATGGTAGATGGTTTTATTTCTGGGTTATCTATTCTGTTCCATTGGTCTACTTTTTTATCAGTGCCATGTTGTTTTGGTTACTATTGCTTTGTAGCATAATTTGAAATCAAATAATGTGATGCCCCCAGATTTATTCTTTTTACTTAAGATTGCTTTGGCTACTGGGTTCTTTTTTTGGTTTCAAGTGAAGCTTAGGATTATTTTTTCCTAAATCTGTGAAACATGGTGCTGGCATTTTGATGGGGATTTTGTTGTATCTGTATCTGTATTTGGTAAAACACCAAATCACTTCAGAAAATATGAACATTTTAATGATGTTGATCCTACCAATCAATGAGCAGGGGATATATTGCCATTTGTTTGTATTATCTAAGATTTATTTTATGAGGGTTTCGTGATCCTCCTCATAAAGATCTTTCACCTCCATGCTTATGTATATTCGGAGGTACTTTATTTTCTTTTCAGCTATTTCACAAATGTTATTGTGTTCTTACTTTGATGTTCATCTTCACTGTTATTAATATGTAGAAATGCTACGGATTTGTGTACATTGATTTTATAATCTGAGACTTTGCCAAATTGATTTATGAATTCTAAGAGTCTTTTTGGTGAAATCTTTAGGGTTTTCTAGATTAAAGGTTATAGTTACATGAAACTTAGTAAATGTGGAATGTAAATGTCTTAGCACAATAACTAAGAAAATGCCAGGAAGGCTATGTTAACCAGTGTAATGAAAATGTGTCAAACAGTCTATTAAACTAGTGTATGGTGCTCCATGATCACATTAATGTACACAGCTATGATATATAAAAAAAAAAAAGATTATATTTCTGGCAGCAGGTGTAATTTGACCTCCTCTGGACAAATTTTAATGCCTTTATTTATTTATGTTGCTCTGGCTAGGACTCCCAGTGTTATGATAACTAGAAGTAGTAACAATAGATGCTCTTTTCTTGTTTCATTTCATAAGGGGAATGCTTTATATTTGTCCCCTTATGAAATTTTTTATGAATTTTTTTTAACAATTGGTAGTATCAACATCATTAAATTAAAAGCAATCAGTATGGTGTTGACTATGAGTTTGCCCTATGTGGCTTTTTAATTTTGAGCTATGCTACTCTTATGCCTAGTTTTTATCATGAAGGGATGCTAGATTTTATTGAATACTTTTTCTGCATCTACTGAGGTGATGATATGGTCTTTGTTTTTACCTCTGTTTATTTGGTGAATAATATTTATTGATTTGTGCACATTGAGCCATTTTTGCATCCCTGGAATGAAACCCACTTTATCAACATAGATTATCTTCATGATGTGCTGTTGAATATGATTTGCTACTGCTGTTGAGGATTTTTGTATCTGTCTTCATAAGGGATTTTGATCTGTGGTTTTCCTTTTTTGTTATATCCTTTATTGGCTTTGGTATAAGATGATTCTGGCTCCATAGAATGAATTGGGGGGATTCTCTTCAATGTCATGAAACAGTTTAAGATGAATGGGAGCCAGTTTTTCTTTGTAGATTTGGTAGAATTTACTGGGTATCCATCTGATCTAGGGCTTTTTTGTTGGAAGATTGTTTTTTTTTTTTTACTGCTTCAATCTGACTAGTTGTTATTATTCTATACAGGGTTTCTATTTCTTCCTGATTCAGGGTTAGAAGATTGTGTTTTTCCATGAATTTATCCATTTCTTAGAGGTTTTTTAGTTGTGTGCATAAAAGTTTTCATAATAGCCTGTGATGATCTTTTATATTTCTGTGGAAACAGTTTTAATGTCACCTTTTTCATTTCTTATCAAGTTTATTTGAGTCTTTTCTGTTCTATTTCTGGTTAATCTAGCTAGTGGTATATTAATTTTGTTTATCTTTTCAAAGCACCAACTTTTGTTTTGTTTATCCTTTATTTGTGCATTTTCATTGCATTTCGTTCTGCTGTGAACTTTGTTATTTCTTCCTTCTGTGAGTTTTTGGTTTGGTTTGTTCTTTTTTTCCTAGGTCCTTGAGATGCCTTTTCAGTATTTTCATATTATTTGGGATCCTTTGCTAAAGAACTGGTGAACTCCTTGGTGTGCATTATTTTACTCTGATTCTTCATTATTTTGGAGTTCTTGTGCTAATTCTTTCTCATCTATAGAGCTGTCATTCTTAATTTTGTATTTTATTTTGTTTAGATAAGATTTTCTCTCCCCTCACTCTTAAATCAGGAAGAACCTTTGACTTGCTTGTGGGTACTTTGATGGGGCCTAGATTCTGGATGGATACTGTGGCTTTAGGACATCCTTGCTGTGTCAGCCTCTCAGCTGGAGTTATTTGTAGTTATTTGTAGGCTGTTGCAGTGGTATACTGTGTGCATGGCCTCATTCCCTGATTTTTCTCAACAGCGGAGGTGAAGGTCTTTGAAATACCTTCTCTTTCTGTAGCCCTGTATTCTTCTTAACAGTGTGAACTAATTGGGATGCCCCATTTAATTGCTAAGTCAGCAGGTAGTGCTTGCACATGAGAGCCACCTATTCCCTGTATGATTAATGCAGTAACTGCAATGGACTGTACAAGTTGTCTTCCCTGCCAGTAGGTGGAACTTTCGGGAAAGAATCACCTGCTGCAGTGGTGTCTTTTGGGAACGTTGACTGGCTCTAGTCCATCAAGAGAGGCACTTGGATGTCCTGGGTGATGATGTCTTGCCCCTTCTCCTGCACCACAGCCAGTGAGGCTGGGTGGGGCTCTGTTGAGAGAGACTGTGTTCAGGATCCACAGAGGCAGGTTTAAGAGCTATTTTTGGAAGAGGCCAAGAGTCAGCTCCCAGGCTGGTGGGAAAAGCCACCAGGGAGGGATTAATTGGCCCCACTGAGCCAGAAGTCTGCTTGTAGGGAAGGCCCATCTAGAATTCACAGTATGACAGGCAGAAGTGGGTTTTGCTCTTCTCCCTCTTCTCTTTCCATGTGGATCTCCTCCCAGCATCTACTCACAAGCAGTCTTCCATGGTAATGATCCCCAACAATGGCACCTGGGCAGGACTTTTCCTCACCTAGGATCCGATACTGTACCAAAAGCATGTCTTTCCTGTTTGGAGAGGGTACTCCATGAGTGAACTGTGGCTTGGACCCACGCTACACTCTCCTAAGTGTGCCCATGTGGCTTGGTCCCCACACTTCCCAAGATTACTTCACAAATCTCCCCTTTGTGTTGTAGAAAAACATGACCTCTGGAGGGTACAGGATCCAGTCTTCAGACCTATTCACCAACCTCCTAAATTCAATTACTGACCATGCTGGGAAAAACTACTAGTCCCCAGTAGGCTGTGGGTGCTCAAGGACGTTAACATGACTCTGCTTCAGGGTGTGCCCTGTTCTGCCAGATCAGACAGGTGCACAGTGCCAGAGAGCGCAGGGAGCTCACATCTGCACATCCCTTGGTCCACTGCAGGTCTATAGGAGAAAATATGTGTGCCCCACTCCCTTTGGAAACCATGGTGTAGGGGGCATGCCAAAAGGGGGAAAGCAGCTGCTCCTGAGAACCCATCCCTTGGCGCATCCCTGGTGGCCTATGTGGGGCAGTTATGGTTGTGCTGGCTGCTGGGAGCTGGGGACAAAAGGAGGAGAGTCTGAGAGGAGGACAGCTGGCCCTCTATCTGCTCTTGCCTGAAGGCATCCCACCATGAATGTTTAAGCTCTGTGATCACATAGTTCCCCTGTGACTGACCAGTCCCCTGTGGCCACCACAGTCTGAACCTGTGTTGAGAAATATTTGTGTGGGGACCAGTGATAAGAAAATGAGGAACTGAAGCTTTTTGGAGAGGACAAAGGCACACAGTGGGTGGAGAAATAGTGTGGCACCAGCCACCTCAGCTTTGGTCTCTAGTGGGAGGAGCCAGCCTTACACGGGTGGCAACCCAGGGCTCTGTTCTCAAGAAGAGGCCAGCTCAGCTTTGTGCCTCATGAGGGTAGAGAAGCCCTCTAGCTCTCAGAGCACTATGTCTAGGATGAGTTTGTGGACTGAATTTTCACTCCTTGTATGATGACAGCTCTGATGGCCATCCCAGGAAAAGTTCAAAAATTGCTTTGAAGAGTGGACTGGGCACTGACATCAGTGCATAGTTTCCTAAGGGAAGTACTTCGAAGGTGACTATAGTGATATTCAGCAATGAGGCATGTAGGACTTTTTCTAGGATGAGTCATCAACTTAATTGTCTGACTTAATATGGTAATTGCATGTTCAAGTTTTTTAGGAACTACCAAATTATTTTCTGCAGCAGCTGCATCATTGTATTATTGGCAGTGTATGAGGGTTTCAGTATTCCTTAATCTCTGCCATCATTTATTATTATCCATCCTTTTTTATTATAGCCAGTCTGAGTGGGTATGAAGTGGTATCTCATTATGGTTTGGATTTGCATTTCCCTAATGACTAATAATGTTGAAAATCTTTCCATCTGCTTATCAGCCATTTGTTCATGTTCTTTGAAAAAATATCTCTTTAAGTACATTGCCAATTTTTTAATTGGGTTTTTTTTTTTTTGTAGTTCTCTATATATCCTAGATGAAAACTCCTTAATCCATATGATTGCCAATCTGACCTGTGTGTTAAGAGAAAGAGAAGGACCAACTACTGGTCTCACTACTTTCTTTCTCTTCCATCAAGATCATGACTTCAGGAGTCCTAGTCATTGTGTACAAAATTCTATCTTCCCTATTCCATAAGACTTCCAAAGTTGAGCTTAGCTTTCTCACTGTTCTTTTATTTTAGGCATTCAGCCTCTTGGTCCTATGCCAGTTCCAAATTGGCACATTCCTCAAGGATAAAAGCTGTGTGGAATGTCTGGATTATTTCACTGAGCTTTTCTTCTTGCCAGCATCCTGGCCCTTTAAATCCAGGTGCTTTGGTAATTCCCTAACATCTATGTGTGTGCTCACATGCACACACACACACACACAAGCACACTTGTATTTTGCCTAGCTTTTCTATTGTTCTCAGTGGGATCCCTAGGTGGAAACAAGTTGCTCTTCTTTTGCCAGAACTGGAAATACAGCAGGACAGACCTTTGTAAGTTGGCCATCCTAGGGACTGTAACAAATTGGTAAACATATGGAGAGACCAACATAAGGAACAAGGCCCACTGTATTGATATGTATATGTAGTTTACTTTCCTGTACAGCTTTTCTTACAGAATATCATATGAAGTCATACATCATCAAAACACAGTAAAATCATACATTCGGTAACATACAAAATCAATGCATTTACGGGTTTCTCATGGTTTAATCATACTTTCTGTAAAAGAAGTCCATCTTGGTCTGTTTCTTATTCTCATTACAAACATAAGTTGAGAAAGCACTCTGAACACTGGCTGCACCACTCAGCAGCCCTGAGCATTTTTCCATATCAAATGACTTCAACTGCATTAGCATATGCCTGACATCCTCTTTTTTGGAGTCTCTGCAATTTCTGTGTCATCGTCACTCACTTATTCCACCTCACCAGCTGCACCATCTTTCTTTGGATGCTGCTTTCCAAAAAATATGGAAGATCAACTTTTTACTTCAATGTCATCTCTTTGAGTTCTTTTCTTTGGGCCATGATGTCTCCGTTGTCTGTAAAATTTTTAAGTAATTGTAGGACATACCTATGATTTATATCATATCTTCACACTGAAATAATTTTCTGAAACATGTGATAAAGAATAGGACGTTAGGCCTAATCCAAAAACATTGTAAATAAAATATGAAAAAAGAACTTATACTGAAGAAAAAAATAAAAAAAAAAACTAAGGAGCAAAGTCCACATTTTCTAGTCCTTGGTGTGGATTGGACTCTACTCATCCAGTTACAGAGAGTAAATTAATATTGTATGTCACAGTCCAAGTGGTCAAGATACAACTTACAGAGGTGGTCAATATATAGAGGTCAGTCTTCCATTGAGTACATGTGGTGCATATCTAGTCAACAAAAATTAGATCAACTTAAGAAAGTGGTCAACTATGGAGGTTCTACTGTATTTGACTTATTTTCTTAACTGCTTCACAGTAATGCATTAAATGAATGTTTCATATTTTAACTTAATCTATATGGATAGAATTTAAGTTTCCAATCTTTTCTATTAATACATTGCTACAATGTTTAACCAAGTTATTTCATAAAAATTGGTATATTGGTACTTTTTGTTTATCAAATTGTCCTCTTTTGAGGTGGTGGCAATTTGACTCCAGCCATCAATATATGATGGTGATGCTTTTACCACCACTCTCTTGAGAACAAAGTGTGTTCTTATACATTTTAGTAGGTAAAAATCTTATGTCATTGAGAGAATACTTCTAATCAACTCTATTTTTTGTAATACAGTAAACATAACGGTAAAATTATGACATGACATTTACTGCATGCTAAACATAGACTTGTAAATATTTCGTAATTCTTTAAACCCTTTAACTCCAGGCCTTCCTTTAAAGTAAGCATTGGTTTATTCTTCAATTACAATGAGAAACTGAGGGAAAAGATCAAAGGACCCCAACGTTCCCCAAAGTGAGGGCAGAGTTGAAACACAGGATGTCTGCCTTCTGTGTCTGAGTTCTCAATAGGATGACAGAAACCCAGATAGTAACTGCAGGTAAAACTTCAAGATAAGAATACTTTCTCTAAGGT
The DNA here is from genome assembly GCA_963574355.1 of Loris lydekkerianus. Taxonomy (NCBI): domain Eukaryota; kingdom Metazoa; phylum Chordata; class Mammalia; order Primates; family Lorisidae; genus Loris; species Loris lydekkerianus. The sequence goes on along the minus strand of CAUYPK010002159.1, from coordinate 16,717 downwards.
AAAACCAGCATATAGAGAGATGTTTATTTTCTGTATTCCTTTTATTAAAAGCTATCAGAATACCCAAATTGTAATTCCTAGGGCTGTTGTAACAAATTACTTTAAAATGGTGGCATAAAAATAACAAAAATGTTTGCTCTCAGTTTCGGAGGTCAGAAGTCTGAAATCAAGGTGTCTTTGGCAGGTGCTAGCAGGCAACATGTTCCTGGCCACTTCCAGCCCCTGCTGACTGCTGGCACACCTTGACTTACAGCACATCACTCTGGTTGCTGGAGTGAAGGATGGTCACATTGCCTCCTCTTCTATACAATGTGTTTTGCTGTTCTTTCTTGTAAGGACATACACAATTGATTTAGGACCCAGAAAGATTTATCTGGGATAATTTCCTATCTGTAATGTAATCACAAATTTTACAACATGAGGTACTATTCACTTTTTCTCCACATGAGAGATTCTGGAGATTATAATATGAACAAATGGTTCTTTCATTCTTGTTCATTTAAGTTTAATATGAGGGTACAAACTATTACATTATATAATTTACACATGTCAGGTAAAATTCAGGGTTGTAGTAGTGTCCTATACCCAGGCAGTGTGCCCTATATCCATGCATTGCTATATCACTGCATGCTAATTGGGTGGGAGCTAATTGGGTGGGAGCTAATGAAAAATATTTTGAGAAGCTACCTTTTAACTCACTACTTTGAGTTAAAGGGAGAGAAGTGCTGGGGAAGAGAGTGGTTGAAATTTTAAGTGTGGTTGTACAGGAAGCTCTTCCTAAGAAAATGACTGTGGTAGACTGATAGATGCCATCCCTAAAGCTGTCAAGATTATCCCTAGAATCTGATAATGTTAAATGTTACCTCTTATGGCAAAGACTTTCCTGATGTGATTAAGGTAAAGATCTGGAGATGGGGAGATTATTCTGGATTATCCAAGTGGGTATTAAATGTTGTAATAGGTCTCTTTCCAATAGAGAGGAAGAGAGGATTTTATGTAGACATAAGAGGAGAGGCAAGAAATGAATTCTCCAAAGAGCTTCCAGGGGGAATGTGTCCTTGCCAGCAACACCTTCAAATGTTATTTTAGAACTGTGAGAGAATGCATTTCTATTGTTTTAAGTCACGAAGTTTGCAGTAATTTTTTACAGCAGCCACAAAGACCTAATACAATGACATTAGCACAAATTCTTTTTTTTAATTTCAGATTAACACATCGGTACAAACATTTGGGTTATATCAGTTTCATTTATTAGGTAAAATCCAAGTTGTAGTCGAGCCCTTCACATAGGAGGTGTGCCGTATACTCTTACACTGTGAGAGCTTACCAAACCCCCTTCCTCCTCCCCTCTCCCCTGTCCCTTCTCCCCTTTCTCACTTGAATTCAGTTGTATTTTTCTCTCTTGTGGGCATGTAATTGCTCATCTACTAGTTTTGTATTAGTATTGAGCACATACGATATTTGCTTTTCCATTCTTGTGATACTTTACTAAGGAGAATGTTCTTCAACTCCATCCAGATTAGTACAAAAGATGTAAAGTCTCTATTTTCTATGGCCGAATAGTATTCCATACTATACATATATTGCAGTTTATTAATCTATTCATGAGTTGATGGGCACTAGGTTTTATTGTGAATTGAGTTGTGATGAGAATTCAGTAGAAATGTCCTTATAGTAAAATATGTTTTTGCTCCTTCTGGGTAGATACCTAGCAATGGGATTGCAGGATCAAATTAAAGGTCTACTTTTAGCTCTTTGAGGATTCTCCATACTTCTTTCCAAAGAGGCTATATTAGTTTTCATGTAACAAATTCTTTTTTTTTTTTTTTTTTTTATTGTTGGGGATTCATTGAGGGTACAAGGAACCAGGTTACATTGATTGCATTTGTTATGCAAAGTCATAGAACATATTCTTAAAAGAGGTGAAGGAATAAGCTGTGTGTATATATGGGGAATTGGAATGTCAGCCAGAGAGAAACTTCCTACCCAACAGCCTTGGGCTGGAAGTATGTGGCTGTCATGATTTGGTAACATGAAGGCTGTTAGGGAGATTGGAGAGCAGTGTTCATGGAGAGAATAGAAGGAGCTAAGATTAGAGACATCAGAGAGCCTGAGGACTTGGTGATGATATTCATTTTTACTTCTGTGAGGTGGGAAGTCACTGAAAGCTTTGAGCGAAGGGATGACAAGATCTGACCCTTTTTCTAAGCAGCTCCAGCTCCAAAGGAGCCAGAATTACTATCTGTGGTGTTCATGAAAGAAAAAAAGGGACTAAGAGAAGCAATGAGAACCAATTAGGAGGCGATTGATTATGCTTAGGAGGCCACTGATATTGAGTCTGAAGTTTGTAGGAGGGATATGGGCTTGAGAAAAATACTTCTGAGTGTTACGACCCTGGAAATATGTTTTAAAACATCTCAGCACTGACATTGGGTTATTCATGTGTTAGTTCAACTTCACTTGAAGGGACGTTAATTTTCCTAATAGGGGGTACTTTATACACATGAGGGCACAACATTTAATCAAAAGGCAACTACAAGTGTTATAGCTGTCATTATCCCTGACCAATACCTGAGGTTTTGCAAATGGATATTAAAAGAAGATTTTCATTAGTGAATTTAGTGGCTTTTGAAGGAGCATAATGGATATGCTTCTTAATTGTGTGTGAATTTAGTTGTATTCAAAATATACAGATTGGTGAACTATTTTTTATTTCTCCCACCACTGCTTACATAGGATAATCAAGTTAGGAAAGCTTTTTATTCCTTACCTTTCAGAATCCCATTCAAGACATGATTCTAATGTACTTGTGGGTTAAAATATTCTGGTTGGCTGTGTCTAATATTAGGTTAACTGAATCCTGTCTCTAAAATATTGTTGAGCAAAAGTCTTTTATGCAAAGAAAAGGTTGGTTCATCATAAAACAAACAAACAAACAAACAAAAAAACAGAAATGGGACTATGTCAAGCTGACAGAAACAGGTTGTGTGAGTGTTTTTGTGCCTGATTATTAATAAGGGTCTAACTTACAAATGGAAGTATGTAAGACAGAGTTAAGTCTGAGATTTGCTTTCATTTAAAACCTGGCAGTGTGATTATGAGTGAATAGGACTCTTTCATCTCCTTAGTAGCAACTTGGCAGAGTATTTACGCGATGGTTTTATAGCAAAATTCCTGTGATGAACTTATACAAACTCATTTGCAATGGAAGCAGTCTCTTAAATTTACACCTACAGCTTCAGAATTTATATTCTTTCCCCTTGTTACTTGGATATTGGAAGTCACTCTGATCATGATTTAAATAATCTTTCTTAATTATATTTGGTTGAAAACTTGTACAAAAGGTGGATTCTTTCTTAGTAATTAAAGAGCATTCTTTATACTTAATGGTATACAAAATGTTAGACCTTAGGCATACTTTCCTCATTTTATATATGAGGCAATAATAGTCTAGAAAGAATCTTTTGTATTAATCTGGGTGGAATAAAAACCCATTCTTCTTACTAAAGTAGCACAAAAATAGAAAAGCAAGTATCCAATGTACTCAGTATGAATATGAAGCCAGAATATGAACTAATACACGTCCACACAAGAGAAAAAATTCAATTCAATTCAAGTTGGGGGGAAGGTGAGGAGGTATGGAGGAAGGAGAGGAAGAAGGGAGAGAGAGTGTGAAGAAGGGGGGAGAAGAAATAATGGGGGATATTGGTGTGCTCCACTGAATGAACACCATGTAAGGGTATATAGCACACCTCCTGGGTATGGGATACGGCTACAACAGACACCTTGCCTAACAAATGCAAACATTGTAACCTAATCATTTACACCCTCATATTAACCTGTAATAAACAAGGAAAGAATGAGTAGGTCATAATACTTAAACAGAAACCCTTCTTTTGGGAAATAAAAGGTATTCCAAAACATTTATTCCTTACTGTATCATTAAATCAATATAGCATATTGACTATAAAATTCTGAAACAATGATGAAATAAGTGATAATTCTAAAATCCAGGTATATAAAATCACATGATCACATGGAATATTCTCAGATCCTGGAAAAGTTTAGTCTTTTTTTTTTTTTTTTTGAGACAGAGCCTCAAGCTGTCACCCTGGGTAGAGTGTTGTGACATCACAGCTCACAGCAACCGCGAACTCCTGGGCTTAAGAAATCTCTTGCCTCAGCCTCCCAAGTAACTGGGACTACAGGTGCCCACCACAAAAACCATCTATTTTTTGGTTGTAGTTGTCATTGTTGTTTAGCAGGCCTGGGTTGGATTCAAACCTACCAGCTGGTACCTTAGCCACTTGAGCTATAGGCGCTGAACCAAAAAAGTTAAGTCTTAGTAATTCCTCAGTCTTGCTTCATATATTTGGATCTGAGATAAGGAAATAAGATGGGTGGGAGAATGTCAAAGTGTGTATTCTCTGCACACACGCAGAATACATTTCGTTATTCATTATGCTAGCTTGAGGGTCTTTCTAAATTTAGGTTATTAATAATTTTACTTTACATTTTAATAATATTTTTAGATTCATAATCCTAATAATAGGCCACATTTACATATTATGTATTTTGTCTATGTAATTTATTTAATCCTTAAGGTTACCTTGAGATGAGACATTATTTTCCATATGAGGAAATTTGGGTTAAAACTAGATAAATCACTACCTAAGACCCATGTAGTTATGGAGCAATAAAGCCAGAACTCCAAGATAATTCTATCTGAACTGAGTTTCTATGCTATTTCCTTTGTCATATTGATTAATTATAATAACTCTGAGAAGTGGAAAGAGTAGTCGTATTCATAATCCACACATGAAAAAAGTGAGCTCTCTTCTTAAATGACAGAGCTTATTAATGCTAAAACTACTCTGTAACCAGGCTTCTCTGAGTGGTGTTCCTCCTTTTGAATCTCTCAGCAACCTAGTTTAAGATGTATACTTTTGCTTTTCTTACCATCTCAAAGTAAGCACTGTGCATAATCTTTCCTTTAATTCCCACTTCTAAATGCTTATGAATAAAATGACTTTTAAATCTCTGATTAGATAGGAAAATCTCTATAGGTTACTTTCTTCCTCCTTTTATTTTCTTAAGCCTTACAAGTTTGAGAAAATCCACTAGTCAAATACATTGAGTAAAGTCACTTTAATCCAGTTTCTTTAAAAAGAGAATTTTTATTGAACAAAGAAGGCAGTTGGCTGTGTCAAACTTTTATTTCACTTCATTGTGAATCCTCTAAAAATTTCCTTAAAGAAATTGGCTTACAGATGGTTTATTTTTCTTTATATACTAATAAATAGCTAAGAATAGCTAAGGTTTCTAGAGAGCTATCCATTGTAAAAAGCAAACTCTATTTCATTGATAGTGTACAAACACATAGTTTACTATAATGTTCTACTAAATGCTCTCTTATGAAATTGAAAACCTCAGACTTATTTCTCATAATCAAGATGAAGTCTGGGGATGGGGGGGGGGCGGTGGAGAAAGATGATGGACTAGACACATCTCCTTACTAGCCACTTGTGGTGATGCAAGGGAAATAAAACTCCAGACACCTCTAACTGGGGAACCTACATAGAGACATTACTCTGGGGCACAGTGAAGCAGTAGTTGACTACAGGAGCCAGTGAGGAGGTCTGAAGCTGAGGAAAACTAGCACAGAGGGCAAGTGTTTGGGAATGGCAGGGGTTGGCTGGCCAGCCAGTCCTCTTGCTGACAACAGGGGACAGGGAAGAGCTATCCTACAGTTTTTTGATTTGGGGATAAACTTCTCACTTGGAAGGCTTAAACAAGTCAGTGGACTCAAACAGAGTCCAGCAGCTGGATTGAATACCAAATGGGGTGGATCTTCTATCAGCTTGGCTGCTAACTAGACATTGCCAATGTGGGAAGAACATGTGGGAGAAATGGTTCCCAAAATCCTAGAGTGGTCAGTTCTGGTACACCTCCTGAGCTCAGGCATCTACCCTTGGGGTGAGTTGAGTGGCCCTCAGTCCTCCAGGAAGGCCACTTTGTCATCAGGGGCCCTGTGTGACATGCATGCTAAGGAATCTGGTGAGAGCTTTAAGAGCCCAATCCCATAGGGACTGAATACTGAAAGCAACAAGGCCCTGATTGAGGGCAACTAACTAAGGAAAAGAGGACCTGATCTATGCAACTAGAAAGTGGCTTCTGCTCCTCATTTCATAACAAACCAGCATGTGTTCTCTATCACCTAATATCACAGCACCACCTGGTGTCCAGGTAGGGTGTGTGTGTGTGTGTGTGTGTGTGTATCTTTCGTTTTGACTCCTTTTCCCATTTTTTTTCTTATTTTTTTTTCTCCTTTTGTCATTGTAGTTTTTTGGGGGGTTTTGTTGTTGTTATGTTGTATTTTTATTTTTTCATTTTTACTTTCTTCACTAGCAAGAGATCCTCCATTTTTGTTATGGTTTTTCAGCCCCTTTTATTCTATATTTCTTTTTTATTTCTCTCCATTCTTCTCTCTTTGGGTGGCAATTTTTCTACTTTTCTCCTATTTTCCACATAAATATCTCATACAACAGCTAAGATATCCCTTTTTCTCCTTTATATTATATAATTGTATTTTTTACTTTTATTTACTTTTTTTCTCTGAGTGCTGGGGATTCAAGGCATTGGTCTGGTTCAAGGAGGTAACAGGCTCACAGTGTAGGGTGTCCTAGTTTGGCCTTTTGAAACACGGTATTGGTAGATCCTCATTGCAACATACTGATGATTTTTTTTTTCTTTTGCTATATTTGGCAGAAGTGGTGCATTGGTTTTGCACAGGCTGGTAAGGAGCTCCTAACTTAGATGGGCCCATCTAGCCCAGACTCCAAAATGCTAGACTTATGGATGTGCCTATAGCACCCTGCCGAATACCACCATTTCTCCTGTTGCTTTATTTCTTTATTTTTTTATGTCTTCTCTCCTTTTCTTCAATTCTTTCTGTTCCCTTCTTCTTTTTCTCTTTCTTCTTCCTTCTTGCCCTTTACATTTTATTCCTTTTGGTCTTATACAAAAAGGCCACTTCAAAACCTAAGCTCTGAGACAAGGTAATTTAAAGCAAAATAGGTAGTGAGAAGGAAAAATTAGGGGAAGGAGGTGAAAAAGAAGAAAAAAACACATGAAGAGGAAACAATAGAAAAATTCTTGCAACGTGAAAATTCAAAAGAGAACCACCCTTCTCAGGGACCATGAGGCAACTACTGCAGAGGATTCTACCTATAAAAAAATTAATGGAAATGGTAGAAAGGGAATTTGAAAGGGAAGTGATAACAAAGTGGAAAAACAGAACCAAAAAATGGATAAAAGATATAAAGAACATAGAAAGGATATGGAAGAGTTTAAAGAATTGAAGGAGTCAATCAGGGAACTTAAAAATGCAGTAGAAAGTATTAGTAGAAGATTAGAGCATGGAGAAGAAAGAATCTTAGTGCTAGAGGATAAGGCTCTTAAGCTAACTCAAGTATTAAAGAGGCAGACAAGAAGAGTGAAAAAGCAGAACATCCACACACAGAATTATGTGATGTTACACAGTGTTCAAACATATAAATTATAGGTATCCCTGAAGGGAAAGAAGAATGTTCCAAAGGAATTAAAGCTGTACTGGAGGATATCATAAATGAAAATTTCCCAAGTTTTACTACGGATTCTAAAACACTACTTTTAGTGGGATATCAATTCCCATGTTGTCTCTACACAAATAGAGCATCTACAGGAAACATTGTCATGGGCCTATCCAAAGTCAAGATGAAAGAAAATTCTTCAAGCAGCCAGGAGTCAGTGCCAATTGACCTAAAGGGGCAGATTCATCAAGGGGTGGCAGACTTCTCAAATGAAACTTTTCACCTAGAAGAAAATGGATGTCTACCTTTAACTTTATTATACAAAACAATTTTCATCTCAGAATTCTGTATCCCGATAAACTAAGCTTTAAAACTCATAGAGAAATCAAATCTTATACTGACATGCAAACATTAAGAAAGTTTAGTCAGGCATGGTGGCTCATGCCTATAATCCTCACGCTCTGGGAGTCTGAGGTGGGTAGATTGCCTGAGCTCACAGATTTGAGACCAATCTGAGCAAGAGCAAGACCCCACCTCAAAAAAAAAAAAAAAAAAAATCTGGGCATTATTTTTTGATGAGGTGCCTTTCATCTCAGCTACTCAGGAGGCTGAGTCAAGATAATTGTTTGGGTCCAAGAGATTGAGGTTGCTGTGAGGTATGATGACATAGCACTCTACCTAGGGTGACAAAGTGAGACTCTGAAAGAAAGAAAGAAAGAAAGAAAGAAAGAAAGAAAGAAAGAAAGAAAGAAAGAAAAAAGAAAAGAAAAGAAAGTTAGTTTTCCACAATAAAATCAGTCATACAGGAAATACTTAGACCTATATTCCACACTGACCATCACAATGGACCACCAGCAAAGTAAACACCAGAAGCTAAAGAAGAAAATCTAGCTTCCATGATGGTGCAAAGGATAAAACTAAATAATAGGCTTTCACAAAAAAAATGAAAAAAATTCCACCACACTTATCAATTCTCTTAATAAATGTTAATGGCTTGAATTAACATTTTATTCAAGCCACTGAAGAGGCACAGGCTGGCCAATTGGATAAAAATAGCACAAGCCATCCATATATTGTCTTCAGGAAACACTCCTACACACAAAGGACAAAAAAGACTCAGGGTTAAGGGATGGGAAACAGCATTTCAAGCAAATGGAAATCAGAATAAAGGAGGGTGAAAATCTTATTTTCAGATACAAATGGATTTAAAGTTACTCAGTTAAGAAAAACCAAGACAGTCACTTCATTTTGGTCAAGGGAATAACTCAAGAAGGGAATATTTCAATTCTAAACATTTATGCACCCAACTTAAATGCTCCCAGATTTGTGAAATAGGCTTTGATTGATCTGAGCAATATGATATCGCATAACACCATAACAGCATGGGACTTTAACACCCCTCTGACAGAAATGGACAGATCCTCTAAACAGAAACCAAACAATGATGCAAAAACTTAAATGTGACCCTGGAACAAATGGGCTCAATAGACATATACAAAACACACCATCCCAAAGCTAAGGAATATATGTTCTTCTCATCAGCCCATGGAAAATACTCTAAAATAGATAATATCATAGGTCACAAATGGAACATCAACAAAATTAAAAGAATTGAAATTATTCCTTTTATCTTCTCAGACCACAAGGCAATAAAGATGGAAATCAACTTCAACAAAACTTTCATCTCCACACAAAGGCATGGAAATTAAACAACCTTATGCTGAATAACAGTTGGGTCAAGGAAGAGGTAAAGGAAGAAATTGTTAAATTCCTCAAACATAACAACAATGAAGCTACAAGTTACCAAAATATGTGGAATACTGAAAAAGCAGTACTAAAAGGGAAATTTATCACATTAGATGCCCACATGTGAAAAACAGAAATAGAGACATCAACAACCTAATGAATTATATTAACAAAATGGAAAAGGAAGAGCAATCCAATCCCAAACATAGCAGAAGAAAAGAAAGAACCAAAATTAATTTGGAAATTGATGTAATTGAAAGAAAAGAATTATTGAGAAAATTAATGAAACAAGAAGTTGGTTCTTTAGAAAGATTAATACAATTGATAAACCTTTGGCCAGATTAACTAGAAAGAGAAAAGTAAAATCTCTAATAACCTCAATCAGAAATGAGAAGGGGCAAATAACAACTGATACCAGAGAGATTCAAGAGATTATTTCTGACTACTACCAAAAACTTTATGCCCAGAAATTTGACAACATGGAGGAAATGGACTAATACCTGGAATCACAGCATCTCCCTAGACTCAACCAGGAAGAAATAGATCTCCTGGAAAGACCAATCTCAAGCACTGAGTTTGAAGAAACAAAAAATATTCCAACAACAACAACAACAACAACAACAACAAAGCCCTGGACTAGATGGCTTCACACCAGAATTCTACGGAACCTTCAAATAACTTTTACCTTTAATGCAGAAACTATTCTAAAATGTTGAGAAGGGAAGAACTTTTCCCAATACATTCTATGAAGCAAATATCACCCTGATATCAAATCCAGGAAAAGACGCAACTAAAAAGAACCCCCCCAATTTCACTAATGAATATTGATCTAAAAATACTCAATAAAGGGTAGTGCCTGTGGCTCAGTGGGTAGGGCACCACCCCCATATACCAAAGGTGGTGGATTTGAACCCGGCCTCAGCCAAATTGCAACAAAAAAATAGCTGGTCATTGTGGTGGGCACCTGTAGTCCCAACTACTCAGGAAGCTGAGGCAAAAGAATCACCTATGCCCAAGAGCTGGAGGTTGCTGTGAGCTGTGATGCCATGGCACTCTACCAAGGGCAACAAAGTGAGACTCTGTCTCTAAAATAAAATAAAATAAAATAAATAAATAAATAAAAAATACTCAATAAAATCTTAGCTAATATAGATTACAGCTACACATTAAAAAATACATACATCATGATCAAGTAGGCTTTATCCAAGGGATGCAAGGCTGGTTTAACATATGAAAATTCATAAATATAATTCACCATATTGATAGAAGCAAAAACAAAGACCATATGATCCTCTCAATATGTGCAGAAAAAGCATTTGACAAAATTTAGCATCTTTTCCAACAAGAACATTTAAGAATATAGGCATAGGTAGCACTTTTCTAAGTGTGATTGAAGCCATCTATGACAAACCCACAGCTAATATCTTACTCAATGGAGTGAAAGTGAAAGCTTTTCCACCTAGACCTGGAACTGGACAAGGATGTCTACTATCACCACTACTATTCAATATAGTTCTGGAAGTTCTAGCTAATATAGTCAGGCAAGAGAAGAATATGAAGGGCATCTAAATGGGTGCAGAGGAGGTAAAATTCTTCCTCTTTGCTGATGGTAAGATCTTATATGAGGTCCCAGAATGTCAACTCCAAGATTCCTTGAGTTGATCAAGAAATACAGTAACATGTCAGGGTATAGAATCAATGTCCACAAATCTGTAGCCTTTATATACACTAATACCAGCCAAGTTGAGAAGTTAATCAAAGACACAATTCCTTTCACAGAACCTTATAGATAATTATGTACTTAGGACTATACCTAACAAAAGAGGAGAAGGACCTCTACAAAGAAAATTATAAAACCCTAAGGAAAAAAAAAAAAAAAGAAGAAGAGAAGACATTAATAAATAGAAGAACATACTATGCTCTTGGCTGGAAGAATCAACATTGTTAAAATATTTATACTTCCAAAGCAATCGACAGATTTAATTGCAATCCCCATTAAAATACCAACATCATACTTTGAAGAACTGGAAAAAATAGCATTCACCATAAAAAAGATGGTGACTTTATATCTTTTGTATTAAACTAGATGGAGTTGAAGCACATTCTTCTTAGCAAAGCATCACAAGCATGGAAAAGCAAATATTTAATGTGTTTAATACTAATATGAAGCCAGTAGATGACCTAATTCATGCCCACATAGAAGAAAAACCCAATTCAATTCAAGTTGAGGGGAAGGGACTGGAGGAAGGTGGTGAGGTGAGGATAGGAGGGGTTTGAGGTGCTCCCACTTAATGGGCACAATGTAGGGGTGTACAGTACACGTTTATCTTTTACTTTTTGGAAATTTATATACATTAACTCTCTTTTATATTTAGTTGATAAAGAAAGATGAAAGAGAGAATGGGGAAGAAGAAGTAGTATATGTGAAACTTAGTAAATATAGAATGTAAATGTCTCAACACAATTGTGAAATTGCCAGGAAGGCTATGTTAACCAGTGTGATATAAACGTGTCAACCAGTCTGTGAAACTAATGTATGATGCCCTATGATCATACCATTGTACATTGCTATGATTTAATAAAAAAAATAAAATAAAATAAAAATAAAATAAAATATTACTGCTAAAACAAAAAAAAAAAGAAAGAAAGAAATAACACCATGCTGTTATCACTGGTCCTTTTCCGACGATGCACCCAGCTGATCCTCCCCGGGTTCTCAGTGCTGTCTTTTTCTCATTCTTTTAGAGTCAATTCCCTCCTTCCCCTTCTTCCCCTCCTCATGCTTTCCTCCCTCTTCCCTCTGTCTTCCTTCTGCTCCTGTCCCCCTCCTCCCTTTCTTTTGCTTCTTTCTCCTTATCTTATTTTTCTCATTCATTATATTCAACTCTTATTAATTAATTTATATTTATTCAAATGCAAATTTACTAATTTGTTTGTGGTGTGTTCCTATATTTAAAACTTATTCTACTATTATTTTATCTTAGGTCATCTAATCAACCTTGTAAATTATTGACTGTTCCCTACATTTTATACAAGATATTGAAATGAAAATATTTCTGAGCTGGATTTGAAACATCCTCATCTGTAAACGTTTTCTCATTACAAGTCTAGTATTTTCCTGCTACACCAACTCTCCTTTAATTATCTGTTAAGTTGTAAAAGATAAAAATTGCATGGCCAAGGGCTCCTGTCTCAAACCTTCTCACACTTACTGTTGAGAGTCCTTGACAGTTTGGTGAGAGCAATTTACTTCTGCTCAGAGTCTCCACTGAACACCACCTCAAACTCCACTCGGACCAGTGAGTTCATTAACTCTTTCTTCAAAAGGCTGGTGTGGTGTATGCTGACTGGCTTTGCACATCTTTCCTGCAGCTTTTCTGTAAATGTCAAGGACCACTCTGCAGATGCTCAAGGAGGCCGCCTGCGGAGACAACAGCAGAAATGGATAGAAAATGTAAATTGAACCAAGTCTTCTGCAAAAACTCCGTCTGAGAGGAAAATAAACTTACGTTACATTTCTCCTCATTGGAGTGTAGAGATTTGTGCCTACATTTTTAGTTCTTCATTTAAATTTTTTTTTTATAGTGCCTTCACTTCTCAATGGGCCCAAACCCATCAGACAAAATAGCTGAAAACTATTATTATTTTTCCTTAGAAAGGGACATAATAATTATTAACTGTTTGTTTCCTACGTGCAAGTTTCAGTAAATACATTGATTGATTTAACATTTAAAAAATAAGATTCAGGAGTAATTTATCTTCATAATTTACATCTGAAAAATGCAATACTCAGAGACAGAAACCAGGACTCTCAATGTCACACACCCATTAGATGCTGCAAAAGCCTTCAATTTTTTACTGCTTAATAGGATGGCCTATTCTTAGTCTTACTAAGACCCTCTGATATCACTGCACCTATATCCAGGGTGTGAAGGTTGCTATAATTTTGGGAGATTTTTGGTTATATAAAATAGAAAATAAACCTGGCAAGACTCAGTAAAGCCTGTGAGAAATCATTAACTGTGTGCAAAAGTAATTCAGAGGAGGAACTACAGGACCAGTGTCATAAGAATCAGCAGAAAGCATGTCCCTGGAACTGCAGTGACAGGAACAGAAAATGACATGGCCACTGCTGTTGGCACTTGCTGTCCTTGGCAATGATTCTGTTTGTTTGTCTTTATTAAAAATATTCCAACTCATAAAGAATTACATAAAATAGTCTGGACTCAATGGCTCACGCTTGCAATCCTAGCACTGGGAGGCCAAGGTGGGAGGATCCCTCAAGCTCAGTAATTCAAGACAAGTGTGAGCAGGAGCAAAATTCCATTTCTGCTAAAAATGGAAAAATTAGCCAGGCATCATGATGGGCAACCTGTTGTCCCAGCTACTCAGGAGGCTAAGGAAGGAAGATCACTTGAACCCAAGAGTTGGAATTACAGTGAGCTGTGTTGTTACCACTGCACGTAGCCTGGGGCGACAGAGGCTCTGTCAGAAAAAAAAAAAAGAAAGAAACATAATTACACAAAATAATAAAATGGCTAATACAGTACTTACCAGATTTAATGAACTTTAATAGTTTGACCTTTTCTAACTAAACATAAGTTAAGCATAACCAAAGTTTACCCTGTTGTCTTTCCTGAAGGGACTCTCTCTCCTGCACAAGGTCTATAACATTTTCCTTCCTGCTTTTGTATTTTATTTTTATTATGTATTAATATTAATAAGCATCAATAAAGAACATTTATTTTATTTTGAATATAAAGATTTATATAAATGGCATCACACCATATGTACACTTTTCCAAATGTAATAGCTTTGTCTGTCTAATATCAGCTTTAAATTTTTAGTCACATGTGTATTTTACTAATCCCACTTAATCACTGTAATATCACCATAGTATGTCACTGAATAAATCAATTTGCTTATATCATTCCTGAATGAAGTAAAAGCAAAGTCAGTTTTACTATTTTTTTTTTTTGCTATAACAATCTACTATGAGTGTCTTTATACATATTTTTTTCTCTAGAAGAGAATTATTAAACCATTGAATAAATCACATTTTGCAGAATTGTACTTCAATGTAATATAGACAACAAAATACTAATTGGTGATATAACTGAGTTTTGACTTCTTTATATTCTTAGTAATGCTTGGGAATTTAAATGACTTCAGCAATTACTTATTGATCATATACTATGAGCCCAAATCTCTTCAATACTTTTCAGAAACAATAGCAAACAGAAGAAATAAGAAATCAGTGTCCTAATAAACCATACACTTTGCCCTAGCAACACATACAATATGCAATATAAACAAATAAATGTCCTGTATTTTAGAAATCGGTAAGTGTTAGAAGGAGTAAATTAAACCAAGAGAAATCAAGAAGAAGTGTCTAGGGGTGCTGAGATTGCATTTTTAAATTAAGTGCTAAGGCATAAATAGAAGAGCACATCATATATTTATCTAAGCGAAAGCAAGCTCGATAGAAAAAGTATAAATAAACAGAAGTGAGAATTTTCTTGGGTCAGTATTTGTTTTTGAAGCAGCCAGAATACTTGTGTGGCTACAAGCAACTCAGGGAATATTTGGAAAGGAGGGAGAATAAAATAGGGAGAAATGGTTTGGGTCTTTCCCACCCTCTTAGGGATTTTAGTTTAAACTAAAATGGGATGAATATCCCTTCAGGACACTAAACACGTGGGTGATATGATCTCATATGAAATTTAAAGAACTGGCCCTCCTAGAGTAGAGTCTAAGAGGTCAAGTGTGGAAGAAAAATGACAACTAGGAGGGTAGGCCAAGGCAAGTACAGTGACAGCAGTGAAGGTGATACAAATTACTTTCATTTTAATGAACTTTTACGATGTTTGCCCCATGATCAATATGAGATGATTCTCTTTCTTTTGTTAATTTGCATTTCCCTACGTATAAGTAAAATTCAAATTTTTCCTGTCTGTTACTTACTTGACTTAGTTTTATATTCTGTAGGGCCTAGAAATAGGATTGTGTATTGATGGTAGTTATGTTTTCTGCATTCTTTCTCCATATACCCTGTTAATTATATTCATCTCAAATATTATCTCACAAAAGCATAGATTCTATTTTCACCTATTTGGGATATATTTGCATTTTTAACTTTTGGGGGAGGGCATAGTCTCACTCCCTGTCTCCCTGGGTGGAGTGCTGTGGCATCATCATTGCTCACTGCAACCTCAAAGTCTTGGGCTCAAGAGAACCTCTTGCCTCAGTCTCCTGAATAGCTTGAGACTATAAAGCACCCATCATGGCACCTGGCTAGTTTGCATTTTTAACTTTTAATCTGCAATTGAGTAATGTTTTCTTCTTCAATTTGCATTATGTTATTTACTTATTTCTTCCCTTCCTCCTCTCCAGCCTTTGCTCCCCTCCCCCTCTTCCTCTTCCTCCTCCTCTTTCTCCGTCATGCTGTTCTTCATAAATCCCACGTGATGTCCAGGCGAATAGACTGAGGCCTAAACTATGTGAAACTTACTTCATGAGAAAGTGGGGGGTAGTGAGAACATGACTATCATGGTGGAGGAAGCTGGAATGTCCTGTTGCGGAGTGGCAAACAATTGACACAGTGTCAGCTGTGAAAACGTGGCTGACCAGGCACTCCCTGAAACTGTGGCTCCCAGGGAGGTGATGGGTAGAATCAGAGTGTTAGCAGGTGTTGCCTCCTGTTTGCAGATTTTGGAGAGACAATTTAGAAAAAAAACATGATAGGAAATATCTTGCCCAATTTTAGGGGAAAATGAAAGAAAAAGACTCAGTCCAAAAACTTGGTTTATCAAAGATTGGGTAAACTGATGAGGTGATGGCTTCTAGATTTCAGACTGTAAAATTATATATTTAATAACACTTAGACCTGGAAGTTATGACACTTTGTGATTCGAACATAGTGACTCATCTCTAAGTCCAAACCAGCAATAGGGATTTGACCATTCAGCTTTTGTTTCAGGTGGTCTTCAGTGTTGGCAGCCATATGCTCCTGGTCTTCCCTGATAGTCATTTATATCTGTCTTCCCAATATAATTATTAATAATTATATCAATATCGGTTTGTTTGGACAATAAAATGCTGTTGATACACAGACTAATCCTATCTTCTCAGAAAGAGAGAGAGTGAGAGAAAAGAAGAGAAAGAATGAAATATTGAAAAACACATTTATATGAGAAAGAAGGAGGGAGTAAAAAGAAAATGTGAAAAATTGGTACAGAAATTATTAGGTCATTTCAAAAGTTTTGTCCGTTTTTATGAGTCTACTTTAAACTGTAATATCTCAGTGAATATTTATTCAATTTAATTGAAATAAGTGCCATTTGAATCAGTGCACTTTTGTCAATGTAACACAAGTTGATTAATTCCATCGGAATAAAAAT
>CAUYPK010002158.1:0-12319 GCA_963574355.1 Loris lydekkerianus | reverse complement strand
AGTATTTTTATAGTTTCATGTCTTAAGTTAAATCTTTTATGCAGTGAGAGTCTATCTCAGTTAATGGTGAAAGGTGTGGGTCCAGTTTCAGTCTTTTACAGATTGCCAGCCAGTTCACCCAGCACCATTTGTTAAATAGGGAATCTTTTCCCCACTGAATGTTTTTAATTGGCCTGTCAAAGATCAAATAACAGTAAGTAGCTGGATTCATCTCTTGGTTCTCTATTCTGTTCCAGACATCTATTTCTCTGTTTTTGTGCCAGTACCATGCTGTTTTGATCACTGTTGATTTATAGTACAGTCTCAGGTCTGGTAGCGTGATTCCTCCTGCTTTGTTTTTATTGCTGAGTAATGTTTTGGCTATTTGAGAGGTTATATTTTTTAATAGTTGCCAGAGGCAGATGTTGGTTCCACCTGTTGCAGTATTTACCAAACTCACACCTATCTTTTTGAGAACTCCAGAAGAAAAAAACTTTTTAAAGAGTTTATGTGTGTGTATATGTATCTATTTTATATATACATAGATAGATATGTGTGTATGTGTACATATATATATATTTTTCATTTATACTTTTGTCCTTTTTCTTTTTTTTTTTTTTTTGAGACAGAGTCTTACTATGTCACCCTCCATAGAGTGCTATGGCATCACAGTTCACAGCAACCTCAAACTCTTGTGCTTAAGCAATTCTCTTGCCTCAGCCTCCGGACTAGCTGGGACTACAGGTGTCCGCCACAATGCCCAGCTATTTTTTTGTTGCAGTTGTCATTGTTATTTAGCTGGCCTAGGCTGGGTTTGAACCGGCCGGCCTGGTTATATGTGGCCGGCACCCTGCCCATTGAAATACAGGCACCGCCCTCTTTTGTCCCTTTTCACCAGTGAGATATGTACATTTCACAGTGTGAAGAAACATCCTGACAGTCATCCATGTTTCCTTCAATGAACATCAGTATATTTTTTCACATAAGGAACTAAAATAAAAAGCAGGTTTGATAATTTATAAGGTTCTCACCATGTGTGATGGAAAGTCAAGTATTACAAGTTGATCTTTAGCTTTTTGGAATACTTCCTTAAATCATTCCTTGTTTTTGATCAACTTCCTCATTTTGACTGGATCTGGTGTCTATGTGCATGGAAGAAAGGGCACAGTCCATCAGCAGCCTGAGTCTGGAGCAGCCTGAGTCTGGACATCCTTTTGGTATGCACAATCAACATGCTGAAATTACGTTTTCAATCATTAATTTAATTCAGGGTTAATTTTTTCTATGTGTCTACGTTATGCCAACATACTTCACTCAAGCTGTCTTCTACCTACTTATACTATGAATATTCTAATAACAACAAACAAGATTCTGTCATTAAAGGGGTTCATAATTATGGGTATTTTAAATTATTTTATTTAAAATAATTTGGCCTATAAAAATAAAAAATCTCTGCCTGTAATTTAACCAGAGATTTTTTAAAATATAATCTCGATACCGTCTATTGACTATTACCTTGATGATAACTCTAAATTCCAGATAGAAAGAAACAAAGCAGTTCTCTAAATGACAGCAAGTCTATTGCAGGCAGTCTTGTAAAACAACCCTGGGTGTCAGGAGATAATGAAATGACATGTTACCTATGACTAAGCAAAAACGGTGTCATGACCTGGCAATTTCTTTTCACTGCTGACATACCTCTGCACTGCACAGAACATCAGCACTGCCTTCATGTAAATTTAATAGTGTTTCCCTGTCAGTGACATAAGCCAACACACTGTGAGAAGCAGCAGAGACTTAGGGATGGCTCGGAAACGTAATTGGTTTTCCATTTATTTTTAAAATGCAAATTACACTAGTAAGTCAAAAAAATCACTCTGTTAAAAATACATTCAGAATTAACAAATGCAAAAAAAAAAAAAAAAAAAAGACATCAGGATTGTAACTCTTGCCTTCTGAATATTAGGTTTATAACAAAAGCTCAGCCTAGAAAAATAGCATTCTTCACCAGATTTTGAGGAGGATACAGCTGTACAACTTAGATGTTTCCCAGATATAATCACACCACTGTGCTTACTGCTTCCAAAAAAGATCCGTCAACTGTTACTTTTTAGTAGTCAACAACTGTTTTTAAAAATTTGGGTGGTGATGATAATTGTGATTTGGTGGTAACTTGGCTGTAACTTAAAGCAGGACTATGAGGGCTAATTTTCTGTATCCAGATACATGTACATGCTGAAATCTCATCACAGCATGAATGCACAGTGAAACCTCATTTTAATAGTCACATTAAAAGTCACATTAGAATAGTTTCTGGCATGTATAGTATTTATATTTTAGGAATTAAAGGACAATACATTGGTAAATATTTTTCTCATACATTAAACATGCATGTCACCATAAAAACATCATATGAGGTTTCACTGCCATGTTTGCAATTGCATACTTTATACATGTATGTGTGGACAAACATATACAAGCCATTATGAAAATTCAAGCACAAGTGCTGGAATCTTCTTTTTAGTTTATGTTCCAATGATAATTCTTTGTTTCTTTATTATTTTCAAATGTATATATGTGTGTATAATTACAGACATTCATGCAAACACAGTAATGGGACTGGCTTATGTAGATCTGGTTGGGCTAAGGTCCAAAACTGGTTAACCCAATAACTGAAACTTCATAGAAACCAAACCAAACCAAACCAAAATAAAACAAAACAACCCCCCCCCCCAAAAAAAAACCAAACTTACTCCATGCCAATTTATAACTTCTGAATTTCATTGTACTTAAGGATGGTGTATCAGTTAAAAAGAAAAATTGACTTTAGTGTTTCAGGTGGATCCAAGAAAAAAAATATGACTCATCTGAGTTCCTGATATGCCTGAGCTAATTATGTTTTTCACTAATGAAAACCAAATAATACTTGAAAGTAGAGAACAAAATTTCTTAGGAGTTCAGAATATTTCATAAACACATTGACCTACTATTAAGTTTCCAAAGGCATCTTGTAGCCAACTACGTTAACAGCACAGTTTTTCTGCCACAATAATACAGGAGGATTGAAATACACTCTAACACACAACAGATCCCCCAAATACCACAAAGAGATCTCAAATATTTCACCAAGGTAACTATTGCTCCCCCCCACCCACCCCAAAAATAATCTCGTACGCTAGTTAGAAAAAAAAGTTCACCTACATAGGGTCTTCGATTTGAATTAGATATAAAAGAGTAAACATAGCTAATACATTTTCAGTTGGCCTCTTGATAGAAATCCACAGCTGTTTCTGTGTTAGTAAAAGACATTTGTAGATACTTATAAAAGCACCTAGAGTGCAATAAATAAAATCAGTGAGTTAAGCCATTTCTGCTTTCTGCTTCCAGTAGATGAATGAGTTTAGTAGATTAGTAAATTTTACTTTGTCCCACCCCAACCCCATCAGAAGACCATATTTAAGAATTATAAAGATGTCGATTATTACTGTTGTTATGGTTAACTTGTCTCTTTTCGGCGTGGAGGCTCTAGGGTAAAGCACTTGGCTGACAGCTGGCGGTTTTCTTTTACAGACACACCACACTCGCGCTGCCGCGCTTCTCAGCGCTGTTCTTTGACATGAACACACGACTGGAACTCATTCAGCGTTAACAGCAGTGTGTTCGCCTAAAGGAAGTGCCTTGGGGACGTCTGCACTGAGATTCTCGGGCACACAACGTAGGTGGGTTAAGGCAAGTATGTACGGTACAGCCTTTTGGGGCAAACGATCTACCATTTCGGACTTCGGTTACAAGGTCATCATGGCATGTTTTGTTTGTTAGTTTTTGCAATTACATTGCCTAAGTAGCCGTGGTGCTATCAAGATGTATGGAGTGCAGAAGACCCAGCTCGCAAACTAACTGCGCCCAGGTGACTTCGCGGCCCGCACAGGCCGGTGGGCTGGGCTGCGGAGGAGTGGCCAGCAGAGGGCACCATCGCATCTCCTTCTCCCAAGGCTGGGAGAAAGGAGCCTGCTTTCAGGAAATCCAAGATGGGCGTGTCCTGCATATTTGTCTATTTCAGTTGGAAAGAGGAGGTCAAGTGGAATTGGTGTGTGCGCGTGTGTGTGGGTCCCCGCGTGCGTGTCTCAGTATATGTAGAGACTTTGTGTTTGTTGTGTTAATATGTATATATGTTAAGATCCGGTTGCTTCTTGCTCTTCATAAAATGCAGGAGGCCACTGAGAAACAAGTTCTTTGAAAAGTCCATGAGCTGACATACTGAAGTCATCTGTATTATTTTGACCTAAGATAGAGAAAAGATGTTTTTAATCAGAGAGGGAGCGATGGGTGCCTGTTGCTCATGACCTTTTCTCACCTTTCCAACCACAAGAGGGGACAAAAAGAATTCCCCAAATTACCCCCACCTCCAAACAAACACCCCATTCCCCTCCCCTAAGAGAAGCACCACATTTGGGTTTTAAATAGACAATTTTGTCTCCTTTTCTTTTTTCTCAGTGCAACTCTCTGGGTGAAGAGGCCACTTACGGTGACTTAAAATCTATTTCGGGGGACAAATGAAATGAATATATATTTCTGTATAATTATGCTGCCAAAAGGAATGCAATGTTTTTGGATGTTGTCTAGTATACCTCAGGATGTTCTCATACTGCTGGGAGTCCAATCACATCTCTACTCACTAGGACATATAGGTCAGTGGTAGTCAAAGCAGCTCCTTTGTTAAAAAATTAACATGAGGACAGGCTTTTTTTTTTTTTTTTTTTTTTTTTTTTTTTTTGTGGAGCAACTTCATAGCTATTGATTTATTTCAAAGAGTTCTACCAAACTATAAAAAACAACAAGAACTGAAAATCTTTCCTTTTTAGATGGGTTAGAGATAATCTGAAGAATTGGAAACCCATAATGTGGGAAAAACTTAAAAAAATACAGAGGACTGTCTTGTTCATTACTGTGGGAACTGAAACACGGCTGTGGCTGTAGGTCAGGGATGGCAGTGTTTTCAAAGCTTTGTCCAGGATCTTGGCCACAGAAGATTTGCTGGGTACAATGGGAGCCCCACAGCTGAAACAGCATGTTTCTTTCTAAGGTCTGCTTTCCTTTTATTTATACATAAAAGGAAGAGCTTTTATTTCCCATTTCTATATAATATTGTTAGGGTGCTTGAACTGGCCCATGATGTTAAATTACACTTACTTTACGAGACATATTTATGGCAGGTTGACAGGAGAAGGTACACTCCAAATGACAAAGACATAGGAGATGCTCGGGTCTCTGCCTCTCAGCAGGGGACGAGGTTTTTAGGTGAATCAGTTTGGTTTTTCACCCGATTTGAATAGACTGTGGCTCAGATGAGTTACAAAGTTGGAAAGTCCCTCATTCAACAGTGTCTAATGTGAAATGAACAGGGAGTAAAGGAGATGCAGAAAAGGAAAGGGGCACAGTGACGTGTGGATATATGATAGCTGAGTTAGTATAAAGAGTAAAAATAAGAGAAGTAAAAACCAGGGAATGTGATGTCAGGCCAAACTTGTAATACATCTAAGAATTTAGAAAGAGTAGGGAACTAAGGGGTCAGGAAAACTGGTTGATAACCTTGGCTGTGCCATTAAGAAGTTGTGTGACTTCTGTTTCTTTTTTCTTGGCTCAGTACCCTCACCTGTAAAAAAAACCTTAGTGTTCTAGGATGGGGGCTACTAAGGGATGCAGGGATGGTAGTAGTAATTTTTTTATGTATCGTAAGTATTTCTAACTTCCTAAATTTGAATTGTATTTAGCATTTAAGAGCAGGAAGACTCGAAAGCTCTGATATAATTTTACTATTATCAGCCAGTAAAGAGGAAAAAATACTTTTATTATTTTAGTTGATATTTAAAGTATTTGATTTAACAAAATATTTAAAGTGTTCTATTTCGCAGGAAGTCTTGTCCTCAAGGAATTTAATTCTAGACGGAGACACCTATCCTTGTGGAGTTTACGACATTAGAATTATAAATGCTTAATTTGAAAGAATACACTTGAGTATATATAATTAGCATTCTCATGTTATTTTATTATCATAGGTGATCTTTACATGAGGGGTTGCATATCATTTATGATAAATGATCACATTTAGTAGTCATTCATACTGATCAAAACAATGAAATGTTATGTGATATTGCCAGAAGCAAGCAATCACAAACCTTACAGATGTTTTACTCTATTCCTGGGCACATATTGTTCAATGTGTGGTATACTGTTTACAGAGGAGATTCTTTGAGAATTATATACAGTGTATATTGGTTTCTGACTTGATAGTCTTTCCATGAGTAATGGGTAATATGAACGTTATTTATACTGCTAATATGTTTATTAAGTACCTACTACATGTTATGTTGTATATTTCATGTACTTTACATATATTTTTGGTATACTGTTCAGAACAATTATAGGAAGTATGTATGTTATTTTCTCTATTTTTACAGGTGAGGAAACTTAGGCCTGGTGAGATTAAATACAGTTATTCAAATAAAGTTACATGCCCAAGGTTATAGAGAATTAATCTCTGCTTTCAAAAAGTCATATTAACCACCTTGCCCGACTGCTTTGCTTTTTAATAATAGAAAACTTTGGAAATGGTTACAATAAAATATTGAGAAGAATGATAAAAAATTGAAAGGATTTATCATCTGTTGGGTTTTTGGTAGCTACCAAGTCTTTCAGAGATAGTACAGATACTAAGCAACTGTAGTTCATGGCAAAAGAAATAAAAGAGAAGTATTAAAGGAAATAGATTAAGAAATATTTCATGATAGAAGCATACTTTAAGACAAAATTCAGGATGGTAGTATTTCAAAGGGTGGAATTTGGAAAAATGCTTGTTTTGTGTCAGGAAAATAATATGGAACATTGGAAAAATTCATGTTATATTTAAAGAAGGCAAAAGTTTGTTTGGAAAAAAACTGCTAAGAGGTGTTACTAGACTATGTATGCCTTCAATAGATTATACGCTTCAGTTCTTACTCTTATTACATTTTCCTAGTCTTTCTTAGTGTCATATGCATATGGTTTGAGACTCGAAAGGCAATAAGGTTTGCAGAGAAGAGACAGTATTTCAATAGGACATTAAAGCCAGATCAAAGTGTACTTGCAAGGTATAGTAAGGAGTTTGAGCTTTGTTCAGTAGGTAGTAGGAAGTCAGCTATACAGCTTTGGGGCAGGGTAGTGAAATTATCAGAATGGTATTTTAGGCAGATTAATTTGACAGCCATGTGGATAACAGGTAAAGATTCTGAAATAAGAAAGTGACTGGAAAACTGAAGTTAACAGGACATGCATGCTTGAATTAGGACAGTGGTGAGAATGTCAATGAAAGAATGTGTGATATACTGTCTACAGAAGTCATGCTTTGAATGGAACCAAGCTTTGGTTGATTTCTGAACTGGTGTATTGGTTGAATTCTGAGGTAATACGTCTTTTTTATGAGTGGTATTAGCAAATGATTTCAGACAACTACAGAGGACACAAAGAAGATAGGCATGATTTTTCTTTTTGTAAAGAGAAGCTTAAAAAGGGGGGTCCTGAAGATTCATCTTTTTGGAGGAGAAACTCTGAAATTCCATTTATTATCCTACACACTAAATATATTAAAAGGTAAAATGATTTAATGGTGGAGGACAACGACAACAAACACATATCTTCAAAGAGAAGTTCACATTTCAAAATGAATGGAATCTTACTTTCTATTTTGATCTTCGCTTGCAATTCAGCATATCACTTGATGCTGATATATAGAATTTGTTATCAGTTGTTATCCAAGGGAATTTGCCTAAACACAGATATAAAAATCAGGCTCTGATTGTATGTCTGCTCTCTTGAGTGCTAGAGTTAAGGGTTCGATAAATTTCTGTGTTAATGTTCTAATTCATTTTCACTTTCACACCAAAAAATAGAGAAAGAGTATTGCTAGGTTTTTAAAAAAATTTTTTATGAACACTATATATACGTAGGGTGAACCTGCCATTTATCATGTAAATGAGTACACTTTTAAGAGTAATATGGATAGCCAGCAATAATTATGCTGAGACGACCAGTGTAAATTTGGGCTATTCTAGAAAAACCAGAATTTAGGGTTTATCTATAGTTACATATAACTGCCTACGATGTTATATCATTTTCAAAGTATGCAACTTTTGGATAATTCAAATAAGTGGTATATAATATAGGCTTTTGAGCCATGTAGGTAATACCTATGTAAGTTAAAGGTAACTTTAAAAATAACATTTCTGATAAATCAAATTTAAAAAAATTATGAATAAAATGTTGTTAGAATTATCTCAGTCAAGAAGATATTACTAGAAGAGAAAATGCTGGAAATATATAACTGAAGGAAAGCTGCATGCCATCTATTTTGTGCCTTGATACATTTGCTTGATCATCTTTTAGGATTCAAGAATGCCTTCAAAGCAAAATACTTACATGTACATAGGCTGTAGCTGTAAATGAGATGTCTTCTGTGGACCTTGATAGCCATAAGAGTCAAAGCCACCTATGAAATCAACTGGAAAGGGATAATGGCCTTCGTTAGTTAACTTTCAGAAGAGATAAACATTCATGATCAAGGTCCCACACAGATTATTAACATAAATCTTTTAATAATCTACCAAACTACTGAAAGTAACAAGTTGTGAAGAAAAAGAAACTATAGTTCTGCGCTAGTTTCTTTAAGGTATCCCCCCCCCCGCCCACAACTGTGACATATTTATTACTTTACAAGAATCTATTCACTTGGAACAATAAATTATGTGCTCTCTTAAGCAACCAAGACCTAATATGAGCAATAAAATTCAGTTGTGCATTAAAGATGGTATGTGCCCTTTTTTGCTAGCCTCAAGATTTTCTGTAATATGTTGGGAATGTTTTAGCATAAAAATAGTGATCACTCAAGGGCATGTACACATATCTATCAGCTGCTGCAGCACTAGTAATAATATGTGTTATGATTAGCAAGTATAAGGTGCAATGATGGAGCCCATGTGAAGTAACTCAACGTGGCTGTCCCTGCCCTTATGTGATTTGCAATCTGAAACAAACTAAATATCCAAATGGGATATATCATCAGATATTAAAAAAAACAGTAAGATATAACAAGAATTACTATGGTAGACTATATTTTCCAAAATGGCTGCAACATTTCTTATTCCCCATGTTTTTACGGTATGACCTGGGCGTTCTCATCCAGTGGTTTGTGTGGACACCTCTTCCTCTTAAACATGGGTAGAAGTTTGTGGCAGCTTTGATTATGGTAGAAATAATACAATGTGACTTTTAAGACTAGATCATAAAAATATCCTGCACATCTTCCTTACTCATTTGGCATGCTCTTTCCTGGCACTCAGGCAGCATGCCGTGAGGAAGCCCAAACCAGCCCACGTGGAGAGATCAATGGAAGATTATGGATAGGTGTTTCAGCTGATGGGCTAACTGATGGCTCCAGCCATCATCCATGTCCAGTTTTGTAGAAGAAAATGATTCCAGACCCCAGATGTCGAGTAAAGCCAGTCTTGGAAACTTCTCACTGTCTGGAAGATTCTCAAATCCCTGACATCAGAGAATAGACACAAGCCATTCCCATGATGCCTGTCTATTAGCCTACAGAATCTATGAGCATAATAAATAGTTGCTTTTTACCAAGTTGTGGAAGCATTATTACATAGAGTGATAAATTCTAAAGTTTACTGTGAAGAAGTCTTGCTTTTGTTTTTTATTTTTCATTTATGAATATAGATGTTGTGTGGTGGGGATAAAAGAGGCAAAACAACAAAAGGGTGACAAATAGATGACAGGAAGAAGGAATGGGAAATGGAGATAATTAAGATGCCCTAGGATACTCTTACTTTTTCTAGTATCTTATTCTGTTGGCTTCCTTTGTCTAATTTTTGTTCTTTTGTTAATATCCTAGGCCTAGCGTATTAGAAATTGGAGCAGGAATATAAAATAACATAAAGTCCATAGTATCTGTGTAATGGGGAAATTCTTTTAAAGGACTTCCTTTTTTAGAGCAATTTTGGCTTCAAGGCCAAATTGAGTAAAAAGTATAGAGGATTGCTTTATATTCCCTGTCTCCACACAAATACAACCTTTTCCACTGTCAACATCTTACACCTGAATGGTGAGTTTATTAGAGTTGATGATCCTACATTGACACATCATTATCAGAGTTCATTGTTTACATTTGGGTTCATGTACATTCCATGTACAACCCATGTATGACATGTATCTACCATTATTGTATTATAGTAGTTTTATCACCCTAAAAATCTGGGCTCCACCTAATCAGTCCTTCTTCCTCATTAACCATAAAAACCACTGATATGTTAAACTGTCTTTGTAATACAGTAGTACCTCCATAGTCGACCACCTGTCTGCGTTGACTACCTTCATAAATTGATCTAATTTTCATAGCCCAGACATGCATCACGTGTTATGTTTAGTACAGTAGGCCTAGCTGACCATCTCCATATGTAACAATTTGTTACAATCCACTGGGTGGTCAACTTGCAGAGGTCCTACTGTATTTCCTTT
Source organism: Loris lydekkerianus (assembly GCA_963574355.1). Lineage (NCBI taxonomy): Eukaryota > Metazoa > Chordata > Mammalia > Primates > Lorisidae > Loris > Loris lydekkerianus. The sequence goes on along the minus strand of CAUYPK010002158.1, from coordinate 1,783 downwards.
TTCAGAATGTCATAGGGTTGGAATATGACAGTATGTAGCCCTTTCTGATTGGCTTCTTTCACTTAGTAATATGACTTTAAGGTTTCTCTAGGTCTTTTCATGGCTTGATAGTGCAAATCAAAGGCATTATAATACTTATCTCAACACAATGCAATTGTTGTGAGGAAAGCATATAAGAAATATAGAGCCCTGGATGAGATAGAAGTAGAGAAGAAGAAAATTAAGAGCCCCTCACAAACTCAGCCTTTCTTTATAATTCTTCCAAGTAATGCAGTGTAGCAGAAAGTAACAGAAAATGTTTAATTTGAACTATATAACTATACCATGTGTTTTGAGAAGATGAATGAAAAGAGAGTAAAACTTTTTCTCATATTTGTACCTTAGCTAATATAAATAGTATCAGAAGAGCTATATGATACTACAAGGTAACTATATTTAAAGATTATACTTATACTTTGAAAAATTATTGCTTAAGACTAGAGATTTATTACAAACAATGCCTAAATTTCTGTTTATGTTAGTGGGCTCTTATCCACATGAGAGGACTAGTCTGCAGAGATGTATTCATGAGGTTAGAGCTTTGTTGCATTGACATTCTCTTTTAGCAGGATAAACTCCACCATGGTGCGGGATAATCATGTGGATTAGAGTAGACCAGAATCAAAACAGATAAAAGCAAGAAGTTCTCCCTTCCTGAAATTGAGATCCAATTTAAACTCAGGTTTATTAGTGTTGTTATTATAATCAGTGTCATTGTTTTTGACTTTAGATATTCTGAATATAATGTGCTATGATGAAGTCCTTTATGTAATGTATTTTCCTGGGTATCACTGGGCTTCCTATATTTAGTCTAATTCTCTGTGCTAACTTGGGAATTTTTTATCAATTATTTCCTTAAATTGGTTTTCTAAACTTTGATCTCTCTTTCCCTTCAGGAATATAAATAATTGGCAAGTTTGATCACTTTATGAAGTTCCAGACATCTCAAAAGATCTGTTTATTCTTTTTAATGCTTTCCCCCCTTATTTTGTTTGACTGGATTATTTCAAAATACTTGTCTTCAGGTTCTGAGATTCTTTCTTCTGCTTGTTTCTGTCCATTATTTAAACTTTCAAATGTATTTTGTATTCCCTTCAATGAATGTTTGAGCTCCAGATTTTTGTGTTGTTTTTTTTTTAAAGATATTTAAAAAATGTATCATTTATATTCTGTATAGATTTTCTGATTTCTTCGTAACGTTTTCTAGATTTATATTTATATTCTGCATATGTATCATTTATATTCTGTATAGATTTTCTGATTTCTTCGTAACGTTTTCTAGATTTCTCTTCCATTTCAGCGAGCTTCTTTAAATTCAGTATTTAAATATTTTTATCTGAAATTTTTAGGATTTATTATTATTATTATTTTTATTAAATTATAGCTGTGTACATTCATATGATCATGGGGCATCATACACTAGGTTCATAAACTGTTTGACACATTTTCATCACACTGGTTGACATAGCCTTCCTGGTGTTTTTTTTAGTTATTGTGCTAAGACATTTAATTTATTCTACATTTACTAAGTTTCACATATATCCTTGTAAGATGCACCGCAGGTGTGATCCCATCTATCCCGCTCCTTCTACCCCCCTCCCCACTCCCTCCCCTCTTTTTCCCCCTTCCCCCTATTCTTAGGTTTTTTTCATTAGGATCTGTTGCTGGACAGTTGTGGTCCTTTGGCGATGTCACATTTCCTTGCTTTTTCCTGTTTCCTGTTCCTCCCAATGCATACCTACAA